>JAHPZR010019952.1:0-24738 GCA_019787425.1 Platygyra sinensis
TATGACTAAAATTTCTCATGCATGCATTGCTGGAAGACGGACAAATAAAATAAAATTAAATAAAAACTGCTGCAACTTCATACCTTGTATAAAAACTCTAACAGCGCTGAATTGCAATAGCCCATGTAATGAATCTGATAGCGAGTTTATACAAAAGTCACTGTAAATGTGGTTTAGTTTACATAAAAGAAATATCTTCTCTTCTCAGGAACTTGGGTCAACAACTTGAAAGCAAAGGACTTCAGAGATCAAGGATTAACATCAGCTTTTTTTTTAAAGCGCTTTTCAAAGAGAACAGCGCACTCGAAGTACTTTGTTCACAGAAGTTATCAATAATTAAAAAAAAAAACGAGTAAAAACCGAATAATGAAAGCGAATCAGGCAATAGAAAATTCACTTACAAATACATCACTTTTCAGTCGACATGGCCAGTATAAGAAACTTACCTATTAACTGCGTAAAAATCCTTTCAAAAGTTGCCCTTTTCCTAATAAATTCTATGAAAGAGGAAGCGATTTTTCAGGTTTTTCGTTCAACATGTACTCATCTGGTTATTAAAACTTAGCTGTCACGTTCGGTACAATTATTGAGTATTTAACTAGTTTTCGGTTGTGAATTAGTTTTTTTTGGCCCTCAAGGGCTATGCCAATCATATGTTTCCTGTTTCTTGAAAATGGCATTTAAATGCGTAAACTTGTCATATTAAAATGTGCTCCTGTTTGCTTAGGATTAATTTAACTTCTGCTTCTCAAAACGTGTGAAATAAATACATTCAGCTTGACGCCTGAAGCTTTGTTCAACGACTTCGTTTCATTAGTCGAAGCCAAGTCGATCAGTCGCGCAACATTTGTTTGTTTTATTTCGTTTTATTTTTTTTAATCTTTTTGAGATGCTTGTAGAGAGGATTTAAGTTTTCAACCTGAAATCGCCTATAATATATATAATATATAGAGAGGAATGCAAAGAAGCTAAATCTCGCCAGAATCGCTCTAAAACGCCTCCAAACGTCATGAAAACAGAAATTATACACACAAAAAGAAAAGGTAAGACGATTTAATTATTTTTTCCCTTATTTTGAACTATTCCGTACGATCGATATATTTCCCATAATAACATTATTACGCAATGCCATGTTCAATTGACGGTGCCCAGAGCTACCTGTGGCCATCCTGGAGCCCATCCAGACGGGCACCAACATGGCGGCCGGAAACCAACGGAAACATTTGTCACTGAGTTTTGCTACAAAATCTTAAATTTATCTCTCAAGGAACTCAATAGCATTAAAATAGTCCTTCTTCTAATACATAAACTGTTCAGATTGCCAAACCCCCAACACAAGACACCTTTTAACCAGCTCACGCAATGTCATGTCATACAAAAGCTTAGAAATTCAAGCATGGTCTATCATAAAACCAAGAACCCATTCAGAGCGAAAATTTGTATGAATGTTATTTTTTAGCTGTTCTTAAACATCAGGAAAATAAAATCTTGGGAGGATCAATAGTTTTGTAGTTTGAATTTTAGTGACGTCATGTGAAAACCCCCAATAGTCATTGCGTGCTACAATGCTAAAAAAAACTATTATTATCTGACGCGATCAATATGCCTCCTTTCCGAAAATTACAAGTGATTATCTCAGTCATATGATGAAAACGAAAAGTCACAATAGATAAAAACTGAATTTTATTGGCAAGTTTCATTATTAAATTGCAGAAATGTTCCAGGTGCTAAAGGCCTGGCTAAACTAGGAAACATTGTTGCGGACACATTGTTGTGGAGGCAAATGTTTCCCAGTTTAGCCGCGCGGGAAACATGTGTTGCGGAAATCAAATTTTGGTGCTCGGAAACAAAAAATGTTTTTGCCTGGAGTCAAAAACATTTTTGCTTCCAGGACACAAATTTTGGGTCCGAAACATATGTTTCCGAGTTTAGCCACGATGAAAACAATGTTGACTTGGTTCCAGTGTTGCTCGCTCAGTAAAAATTGTTTCGTTGCAACGGAACGGTGAGCGTACTGACAACAATTAAAATGGCTGACTGCGAAGAAATTGAAGCAGGTCACGCTCAAAAAAAAAGGAAAGGGAAGAAAAAGGAATTGGAAAGATGAAGAAATCGAAATGCTGATTACGCTGTATGAGGACAGGCCTTATCTCTGGGACGTGGGTCATAAGGACTACATGAACAGGGACAGTAAGGAGGCGGCCGTACTCACAAATCGATTTACTGATGTCCGCCAAATATGATATCAGCCGAGAGGATTACAAGAGCAAGTGGAAAATTATCAGGTCTCAATTCATGAGGGAACAAGCCCTGGAAAGAGAAAAAGAAGTCCGGTCGACCGACGAGCGATGTCTACCACTCCTCTTGGAAGTGGTACAAGATGCTGAAGTTTCTTGTTAACATTATTGTCCACAATGTCACTAAGGGCTTGACACAATGAAAACGATAAAAGCTAGTAACGGAAGATGATCAAAATGAATCCCCGGCCATCGTGACTCTAGCGAAGAAGACCAAGGAAGACTTCGACCGAAGGAGAATGACACTGTACTGATTACGCTGTATGAGGGAAAGGCCTTGTCCCTGGGACGAGAAAATGTAAACTTCTTTCCCCAGACTTCTTCGGAAGTCAGTTTATCATGAAACGCATGCGTAGCTCATTTGTTTTCGGAAACAATGTTTCCTCGTTTAGCCACTGGGGCAGCAAAACATTTTGTTTGTTTCCCGCTAATTTAGCCACCTCGGGAAACATAACAAGAAACAATGCTTCCGCAACAATGTTTCCTAGTTTAACCAGGCCTTAACCCTGCAGCGATCGTCAAAATTCTTTTCACAACAAGAAGTTTCCGGGGCTTTCGAATAAAGCCCCTGGGCCGAGCCGCATGCACATTAATTATGACGAGTCAGTTTTCAGAGTTTTATGTGTTACGTGAGTTATTAGCTATTGGTCAAAATTAAAGGAATCACGTTAATCTACGCTTATATTGCGAACACATTTTAGTTCTCAACCATTTACTGTGGAGTGATTAAGTTACGAGACTAGCGTGCGGATTTCAAGTTATTGTGGAATGAGGGAGCAGGAGTGTTTTGCTAGGAAATTGTGCACTTTAGTTATTGCACTGAGTGAAAAGGGTTACTGATTTTCAATATAATTTGAAGTAGATCCTATGGGAGACCAATCAAGGCGTCGCCTGAACTTTATTGGACTCTTTTTTGTGGCTGACGAAGTAAATTTTCTTTCGATGAATTTTTGTCGAAACTGAACAAATAATTCGGGAAACAAATTCTTACATACTGACTTACTGACTGTGTGTTACAAAAAAATTGTTACGTGACTTACGTGAAGATTCGCGAATATGCTAATTCCGTCTTGAATCTTCTAGCATATTTAATTAGTGTTGCATCACAGTGTATTTTTAGTTGTTTACGTCTGTTGCTGTAAATAGTTTATATTGTAATGTTACTTTATTTAGTCTAGCCGGAAAGTTCTAGAACGTTTTGCTGTAAAGTATACAAGCAAATCGGTGTAGTGTTTAGATGGTTTTATTTCCCGGGATTGTTAAGAGAATAATCTCGTGAGTCAGCAGTGTTTACTGAAGTGTGACGAAGGTCGCGTGTAATCGACAGAGGTCGTGTTTGTGAAGTGTAACAGAGAGGTTACGTGGATATCTTGGCAAAGGCCGTGTGTTTCTACAAGAGTGACGGAAGTCCAAGTGTAGTTACAAGCCTAGCGTGTGCTAGTTGAGAAGTCTTGTGTGGAAATACCGTGTTCGTGTGGGATAAATATCCTGGTTGTGTTTGCCGACATCTCTGCGTTCTGTTTGGACTACAAACTATACCTACCACTTTAAACATCGAACTTGCAACACTGTGTCTGTGACTGTGATTGTGACTGTGACTGTGACTTTGACTGACTGACTAACTTACTGACTGACTGACTAACTAACTGACTGACTGATCGACTGACTAACTGACTGACTTAATCACTGGTTTACTTACACAGTAACTGATCGACCGATCGACTGACTGACTGACTGACTGACTGCCTAACTAACTGACTCACTCACTGACCGATTGATTGACTGTGACTGAATGACTGACTGAATTACTGAGTTACTGACTGACAGACTGAGTTTACTGAACTGACCAACGTACTGTGAAACTGACTGACTGACTGACTGACCGACCGACCGACTAACTGACTGACCGACTGACTGACTGACTAACTGACAGACTGACTGACCGATCGACTGACTGACTGACTGACGCACTGACTAACTGACTGACGTACTGACTAACTGACAGACTGACTGACCGACTACTGACTGACTGACTGACGACTGACTGACCGACCGACTGACTGACTGATTTACTGACTAACTGACTGACTTATTGACTAACTGACTGACTAACTGACCGACTATAATTTGGCTTTATCCGGCTGGGTTGATAATGTGAATTGGCCACCGTAAAGAGATTTGATCGGAAGCTGATGTTTCGAGCGTTAGGCCTTCGTCGGAGCGAATCGAGGAATTGTGGGCTGTGTGTGGCTTATAGACAGAAATATGGAGCTACACTGTTGATTGGTGCCTGGCAACGTGAAATAAACTAAATACTAAAAAATAAATTAGTTGATACCGTGAAGATTAAGAGTGCCGATTTGAAAAGTTTCTTTAAAAACTTACCCCCTTAACTGACCAACTGACTGACTAACTGACTGACTGACTGACTGACTGACTGAATGACTGACTGACTGACACACTGCGTGAATGACTGAATTATTGACTGACTCTAACTTTTTAAAATTAATCACTGGTTTACTTACACAGTAACTGATCGACCGATCGACTGACTGACTGACTGACTGACTGACTGACTGACTGACTGAGTTACTGACTAACTCAATGATTGACTGACCGACTGACTAACTCAAAGACCGACTGACCGACTGACCGACTGACCGACTGACCGACTGACCGACTGACCGACTGACTGACTGACTGACTGTGACTGAATGACTGACTGACTGACTGACTAACTGGCTAACTGACTGACTGATTGACTAAATGACTAACTGACTAACTGACTGACTGACTGACTGACTACCTGACTGACTGACTGACTGACTACTGACTGACTGATCGACTGACTGTCTGTGACTGCCTGACTAACTGACTGATTCTCTGACTTAATTACTGGTTTACTTACTTACACAGAGGCCATGGTTACAAATCCCCTGACTTTTAGAGGATGGCTTAGTTATAATTTACGATAACAACAAAATTGTTTGTTTACATTTTTAAGTAGATATGGCCAGAGGAGTTTGTTTTCTATCCCTCGTGTTGATGCTGTTTCTGTTAAGTCACATCTTGGCGCAGAATAGCCGTGGGTCTTACAAGGAAAACGTACGTGAGAGAATGGAAGAACACCACGAGAAAAGAGAACACAGGGAAGAGAGGGAAGAAGCGCTCGGATGGAGGCGGCGAAAGAGGAGCATACATGGTATGAATTTTAGACCGATCTGGAGTATGAGAGCTGTTGGATGATGGAAGATTTATGTAAGGGACTGATATAAATTGAATTTGTTATTTCCTGCTCAGGGGCGGGGCAGAAGACTCCTGAAAGTACCCTGGTTATGGCTGGTCACGTGTCTGCTAGATTTAGCAGATTCCAGAGATGTGATTGAAGGGAGGGGCTAGAGAGTTATAATTTGTCTTCACTGAGCTCACCTACTGAGCTCAGTAGGGAGTGGAATTTGTAAAACTCCCGTTGTGGATCGGCAAAACTCACAGCGAAGAAATCGTCACATTCGATATTGGAGTAAAATGCGTTCAATGCTCGGCTAAAAGGTTAGCTCCACATTTGGCTCAATTTTTCCCATCGACAGTTGGACGGTCTTTGGAATTTATGGCGGTGAAAAAGTGTGGCAAACTTAACTTGGAACTGAAAACCTCAACAGTAAATGGACCGCGCGGTGAACTTGATTTTATTTTTCAGTCGGCGAAACCACAACGTATGTATTTACTCATTCGTAAAACACGTCGTATGTTCGCCCTCAAGGGTAGTTTTGGATTTGATTTAATTATTCCCATGGACAGTTTGACGGTCATTCCCTTCTCTTGCAGCGAAAAAAATCTGCGAAGAATTTCACAACAACGTCTGCACGGCAAATAAGCTTGATTAATTACGCAGCTTATATTTTTCGATCGGCAAACTCATAACAGAGGCATTGAGTATTCGTTTAGAGTTTGATACGTCCAGTGTTTGGCAGAGACAAGCTTTGAATTTGATTGAATTCATCCAGTCGAGAGTTTGGCGGTCATTCGATTCTCTTGCAGTGTAAAATTTTGTTAACAACTTGACAACGACATCGGTCGCGCGTTGCAAAATGCATTGGCTTTTGTTTTAAAACTGTTCAGCGGTAAATCCAGTTTTCGGTCAAGAAAGTAGCTCCAAGTTGAATGTTCCCATCGATAATTTCATGGTTATTTAATTCCTTTAGGGTGAAAAACTGATTAAATTAATGCGAAGCAGGTTGTTGACAGTTATTTGAAAAAGCAGTGAAATATAAGCAAAGTTCCCTCTCAGGTTCCCTCTCAATCAACATCTCATAACCAGGGTACTTTCAAGGTACTTTCTCGAAGTAGAGAGAGTACCCTGATAACGAGGTTGTTTTCGTATATGCATCATCCAACAAAAAATGACGTCACGTGCGGTCTAAACTGCGATTCCTAGCTCGTTTCAGAAAGCGAGAAAATAGCGTTTCGATTGCTCAAGATTTCCCTGTATTTGTAAACCATCAGCTTCGTTTCATTTTATTATGAGGATGGAAAGATGTTCCAAGTACATTTCTTCGACGTTTTAAGCGAATGTTTCGGGAAAAGAGAATAGTTTAGTATTGTTTTGGAGGACAACAAAAAATGTAAAGGACGCCTGATCGCAGGTTAATAACAGAGAGCCGCCTGTCTTCGAATGGCGGATTTTACACATTCGCAAAATTGGTGTTGTTACGACTTTTGGTTCTTGTTGCTCGTGATTCAGTGATAACACTAAGTGAGATAGCTTATAATGTTAGCAACAATCAGGATGAAGTATTGCTGTCCATAGTTTGAACTGTGTACTCCGGGAACATAATTACCAGAAGCCGTTTAGTTGTGAAAGTCGCTGTCGCCAGAGCTTTTGTTGCTCTTTGCTTAAGTGTATTGGTACAGAGAAAAGCTTAATCGCATGCTGAAGGAAGCTGAAAGTCAGTATCCCGTACTCATGCATCTCTCGTTGAAGATTGTTGCTTTCAGTAAGATACAGTACAGGTATACTGGTACTTCGGGGTCATCGGTCTTTTTAATTTCGTGGCATGAATTAATAATTACTGTGGGTGCTTTTAATTTAAATTCACGCCCAGTACACAATTGATTGAGCTCCTGTCTTACTGGAAGCTTAAGGAACAGTGTAAAAATTCGAGGAATATGTTTAAGTTCTATTCCTCTTCTCAAATTCGAGCCATCAGAAGGAATCTGTTGTTGATCAAGTCTTGTATAAAGATCAGGTCCTGTTAGGGTGTTTAATTAGGTGCATCATGATCGGAGGGGGTGTTTGAGGCAACACACCAAAGTAGCAGTAAGGCCCCATTTATATGATTTTGGATACACAAGACAACCCTCCCCCTAAAGCAACTCAAATAAGTGTTTATATTCGTGAAAACATTGTCCCTGTAGACCAATTCATAGTTGACCCTACACAATTACCGTATTTCCTTGAATATATTTTTGCACCAAAAGGGGGCGATTATTCGAAGGAAGGCGACTATTTTAAATATATCAGTCAAAGGGGGGCGATTATTCGAGGGAGGCGATTAATCGAGGGACGGCTATTACTCGGGGAAATACGGTATTCATGAATAACTCAAATAGAATAATCAAATGTGCTCTCCCTCGATTCTTCAATCATAGTGAATTTTAACCCTCATCACACAGTTGTCACAGTTAGGCGAGCCAAACTGTTCAGAGCTGTCATTAAGGGTTGTAACCCAACCAATGAAGGGTGAGAAAACTCAGACCCACCTGAGTTGTCTGGTCCTAGAGACAGGACAGTGGTTTGCAATCTTCATGTGAATGGTTGGTTTATTAACTTTTATAAAGAATTTTAAGGTCAAAAGTACTGGGAAGCCATGGCCAGGGAAACTCTGGGGAAGGGTTGTCTCGGGTACACAAGACCATATAAACCAGGCCCCTAAGGGTTATTCTATTTTACTTCCACACTCCCTCTTCCTCTGTTGACAAGAGCTTTTGAAAGGGCTATGAAACTGTTATTTCTGCACTTAATCTGTTCTGTTAGGTGATAAACTTTACTTATCTTGTGAGTGTGCTGAAGAGGGGAGGCAGGAGTTGAAATGGAATGTCTCTAGCTCTGGGCCTTCATGTTGTGCGTTGTCCAACTGATTATGCAAACTTTACCTTCCAAAATCTTTTTGGGTAGGTGTTTTGAGAGGATCATCTTTATCACTTAAAAATGTACAGTGGAACCCCACCTTTTGGCCACCCTATTAACACAGCTACATCATTTTACGACCACTTTATTCTGACTGAAACAAAAGCTCAGTTAGGACTTTTTTTATGTATGGAACCCCTTTAATATGGCCATAATGTTAGTACAGTCAGACTTTTGTTGCCTGGTGGTGACCAGATTAACAGGGTCCCACTGTAATTTTAAAAAATACTTTGTCAGTGTTGGTTGGTTGTTTATTAGGATATTTGCGCCTGACGTCCGACATAAAGAAAAAAATGAATTTGAGCTAACACACAACACAAAATTCTAGTACATTTTAGGAGTAATTTATACACTTATTTATAATGACTGTGTATCATTTTGATCGTGAAGTTTCACAACACTATTTATTTGGAGGTTGTTATCCTCTCTTCCTCAAATTACAGTCCCAAGGCTGATAAAGGTATCTCAGTCTATTTATGTAATCATCTGAAGGCAAAAATATGTTGATGTCTACAGGCGGTACCAACATTTCTTAGCAGTTACAATAGTCTTCCAGTAGTAAACCAATTAGTTCTTCCTACCTGGTGCTTTATAAAAGTATAAACCCTTCTAGAAGCCTTTACCAAGTAATTGTAGCAGCTGCTAACAATGCTAATTTGTGGCTGATTAAATTTTGTATTAAATTTTACTGAACTGGCCCAGATTTAATGTACATTTTGTTGGAGTTAGTTCATATTTTCAGTTTAAAATTCAAACCCACATCAAGACTTAACTCAACAGCATTAGGTTAATCTTTTGTATGACCAGTAACAGTTTATCTGAAAAACAAGATATATATCTATGAACTATCCTGCCTGGAAGAGTGTGTAGAGCAAGCATACAGTACATTTGCCCTACTGTACTGTATACTTTCTCTTACATGTAGGTTTTAATCTTATAATTAGACCCTTACATTGATCTTTTAGAAATCACAAAAAAGTTTGTATGTTGACAATTGTCCCTAGCTGTGTCACTTCATAATGTTAAAGTAGTTTGGTATGTTGTGGCATGTAACTTTGAATTATTAATTAATGAATCATAAAAAAATTAATTAATAATTATTGTAAGTTATTGCAGGGTTATCACTGAGGTCATGAGTTGAAATCCCATTCATGCCTGAATTGTAAATCAAAGGAACATAATATTATTTCATATATACACTTTTTGTTAGAAGTTTCTCACACAAGTAAAGTCCAGAATTTAGACCATTAAAAGTGGAGTGATTTTGTTTACAAGAACCTACTTATCTTTGCTAGGGTGAACAGTTTCTGAATATTTTTGGGTACATGTATTTAAATGCCAAATTGTTGTCTGTGTTGGGGGTTGGGGATTGAAATGGGATTTTGGCAATGGGAGAGTAGGAATAAAGGCTAAGGGAGATGGGTGGTGTGTTTGTGAATTTAATTTGAAAAGATTAAAGCTGAGGTAAAGATTATACATTATAAATTATCTTGATTATTGAGGTGGTAAATCAGCAAATACTCACAAGAGAAATACAAACAAGAGAAGCAGTTAACTGCTCTCCAGTTTTCTTCTGAATTTCTCTTGTTGAGCTATAAAAGTATTTTTTCTGTTATGATAACATTTCTTCACTGGACTTTTGGTCTGAAACCCTTTGTCAGGTCATTACTAACAAACATTTTACTTTGGATAACTAATAAATTGTATAATTGTCTTACATTTGTACATGTCTAGTTTGTCTTTTTGTAACTGATGGAGGTCTGTTAAAAGTTCTCAACAATTGATGTTAGTATTAGTGAATGTCTTTTTTAGGGTGAGTCATTAAAATGAATATAATTAACATAATAAATTTGTGTTTGTGTTTTCTTAGGTGGTTATACCTCCTGGCATATACACCCTAAAAAGGCATACATGTACAATGCCATGATTTAGATGATGCAACCTGCTTTTCCCATTGACCTGACCAAGTGTTATTTCTCTACTGATAATGGAAATTACAATAAAGATTCAAGGCCACTCTAGTGTGATTTTATGCCTTGACAGTAAAGTGCAACCCAACTGAAAGTTGCAATCTGTAAGAGGTTTACAAAATTTAAATGGAAAATTTCACTAAGTCAATTGTATTAAGTTAGGTATTCCTATCTCTAAAATATATTTGGTATGTTGTCGTACTGGTAAGAATATAATTTGGAAATTTTTCATAGAAAATGCAGCTCAGACACAATAACAATAATTTCCTTTCTGTGGTGTTTTGTTTTGTGAAAAAGTTTGAAAACAAATTATATTGGCCTTCATGTAAGTTAGAAAATGTCTCTTGAAGTAGCTCTTCTGAAAAAAAAACTGCTTTTTTGTTGATACTTTTCCTGTTCATTTTTTTCCTTGAATGTTTTCATTTTGCTTATAGACAGTTTCTTTAAAACACATTTTAAGATAAAAGCTAGCCATAAAAGACAATGTTTTGAATTGATTTGATGTGATTTTTGATGTCATTTTCAATGGATTATAAAATATTAAAATGTTCGAGGGGGGGGGGGGTGTACCTTTTAATGGAGGAGTCAAAAATTTAAGTTGTGGTGTTAAAAAATTATGTTATCATTATCAGTTTAGCTCTCACTGTGTCGAAGCTGCAAAGTGTGGTTAATTATTTATTTATTTCAACCCAAAATACAAATTGAATTACTTCCATTGAAACTCACTCACCTTGGCCATAATTGCCTTTTTCCACAAACAATAATTTGAACATCTTTGTTACACAAGAGAGGGTGGAGGAGGGTGGGAGGTGGGGTGTTATAAAAAGTTTTAAATGGGGAGGCTCCATCTCAGGAGCCATTACCCTTTACCCTTTTGTATACATTTGTACCATTTTAATAGATTTAGGCACCTCTTTTGTAGACCTTTATTGCAAAAGGGTACATGTACCCTTTACAAGCCTATTTAAGAATACTGCATCCCTTTTCTCTTCCCTTGGAAGCAAATTAATCTAGATAATGTTGCAGAATCCCCTCATTCTGGCTGAAACGGAACAATAAATTTGATTATAACTGAGAAACATGAGAGACATGTCCAGATTACTGAATCGCTGTATAAACGATCCTCTTGCTTTTTTTAAGGGGGTTCAAGGCCTGCCTACCTGTGAAGTAGCTGCTAGCATTCATCAATTGTAGAATTGCTATGGGAAAACATATCTTGTTTAAGGTCCAATCGTTAAGCAAAAACGTGTATTTGTGTTAGTGTCGATCGGCAAGAAAGTTCCGCACAGCGCGTTCTGTGCGTGGGCCTATTCTTGCAGTGATACAATAAGTACTCTTAAGTGTTTGACAAAGATAAATTAAAAAAAAAAAAATCGGCTTCTGGTAATTATGTTCTCCCACATCTAGAAAACTGCCATTACGCTTTTCCATTAGTGCAATGCCTACCTACGAGAATAGGATATTTTAATTTACTGCAACTTACCTAGAATTTATTATTTCCAGGCAAACAACGAGTCCTGTGCAATTCAGCGACGAAGAAATGACGACATTTCGTAAAAAACACGCCTTCAAAACAGCGTGTTTTTGAATAACTAATAGCTCTGTTCTTCAAAAACACAGATATGACGAGGACGAAGACAAAATTTTGTTTATCGTGGCGAAATAAAACGTCAAAAGTATTCAGTCGATTGCGAAATATTGGCATTTTACTTACTGAGAGAACGATATTGAAATTTGATTTTCCCGCTCAGCTCGCTTTTTTACCGGATGTGACGTCATTTTTTGTTGGATGATCTAGATGGATCTAGATACACAAAAAGTGCCAGGCGTCGATGACTGTTCTCCCCCGCCCCAACCTCGTTCCCAGGGTCTCTCATCTTACCGCCCCCTGAGGCGAACGAGGAGAGACCCTGGCACACGCTGGGCACGTGCCGCTTTGACAATTGAGAACATCAGGGAGGGGTCCTCTGTAATCAGGCAATTTGTCGCGTTGAGCTTTGCCAAATTCAAAGTATCGCGCTGTGCTGCGACTGACATTACCCGAGATGTTTAGCAGCAATTAGCCTTCAGGATGAAATTTCGAATATTCAGATTGTTGCAAAAAACATAACAATGTTTCTAGAAAATTGTATAGCTTTCTCGAAGTAAAGCTACGGCAGTCTCTGAAGAAAAGCTGGTTGGAAGAAGATAATATAATATCCGTGATCAAGAAGCAACACACAGTGCCTTCAGTTCCAATCAAATATCCGGTCCCAGCGTCACAACATAGAATCAAAGTAAGCATTATTTTCACGGAACATCTTAATCTTTGTCCTTGGAGAACCAATACTAAAAACCTCAAAACATGTCTTGCAATAGAATGGCGAGCCTAAACAAAGTATAGTCAAAGGCCCTGTTCGCACTACGCGAAATTTTGTTTGGTTTGCAAAAAAATCTGTCAACGCGAAGCCACTTCTAGTGCGAACGATTTTTTGCACCCACCAAAATTTTTGCAAGCGCCACGAAACTTCAAAGATTCCGTCGACTAGCTTTGGAGGCTGTAAAAATTTTGTCAGGCGAGAAAATCCTTTGTTCCTTGACATCCATCCGTCATTGGGTCGTCAAATTTTGCAGCATAATTATTTACGAAACGAACGTGACCGTATGACTTCCCGCGAGTGTTCTCTCACTGAACATATTAGAGTATCAGTTAAACCATCGAATGACTCTCTACCCATTCGCATATTTCGACGGAACAAGACCTCAGGAAAATGGCACTGGACAGGTGCAGATAGATTTCGAACCAAGATTCTGCAGGGCGAGGAAATATCCAGTGCGGGTGAAAACGACGGCGATGGCGGCGTCTTCTCTGATGAATCAAAACCTCCAAAATGAATAACAGGCGAATCCTAGCAACCAAAACTATAATTAATTGTTGATATAGCAATAACAGGTTCTGTGTGAAAAGCAAAAAGCAATAAAGTGCCGTGAAAACATTTCGGGGGAGCATTTTTCATTCACAAATTCTACCGGAAACCTCGCGCGAAACAGACACCGACACACATTTCAAGACATCTTGTCACTAAAAAAAATCGCATCATCGTGTGCGAACAGGATTGCGAAAACAAAAAATTGGTGATTACAAAATTTTCAGTTTTTTTGCAAACGCAAAACTCAAAATTTCGTCTTTTTGATATGAGAAAGCACAGCGAAATGCAGACCGCAAAGAGTCGTTCGATCTTTGCAAAGTTAGGGGACGGCCGACGGCGCTGTGAGACCAATAAATCTTTTCACCCTTTCGCTCCTCTCGAAGTAACGTTGGCTTTCATTGATCCCCTGATTACTCTAAAACTGTTTTATCGCCGTTCACAACTTACACAGTAGACCTGGTTTTAATTCATTCCGAGGAAATGATCAGAGGAGTCGAAGATCTTCCATACACAGCTTGGGCCGTAGCGTGCAATTCTTCATTCGCCTTGTTGACGAGATTTTTACAATATGTAACGTCCTTAATAATATACAAGCAACAATTTCTGCATTCTGATTGGTTAAGAACATGTCAATTAATCCCAAATCAGTGCAAAAAAGTGTAATTGAGTGCAAAAAAGTGTAATTGAGTGCAAAAATGTGTAATTGAGTGCAAAAAAGTGTAATTAGTTTGAAAATGATTGACAGCTCCAACTTTGAGTTCGGACAAACAAAATGGCGGACAAAAATTAAACGAAGATTGAAACTCTTTACCTTCATTTCAATACAATTACCGTCATAACGAAGCAAAGTGCAAAGCTCAACAACAACTTCTAAACTAGTAAAAGTGAAATAGATGTACACAAAAGCCGCGAGGTCAAAAACTTTAACATAAACTTCAGCTCGAGTGAATGAAAATATGCCGGTGTCGATCGCGACTACATTACAAAATACCAGTTGAAGAAGTAAACTTTCAAATTCGTGAGCACCACGAAGTAAAACGCGAAGAAGGACCCAACAAGACGTCCTAAGAACCGGCCACATCTTACGTTTTAAGACAAAAAGTGCAAGCATTCTACTTTTGTGAAAGAACTGAAACGGCGAGCTTAGAGATTAGAAAGGTCGTTCCCTAACAAAACCCGGTAAACGCTTCAGGCAAATCTAACCTGTACAACGTCCAGTGAAGAAGCTGAAGTCTGGCAGCAACCAGGAGAGGTGAAAACGATGTCCTTCACAGCTAAGAAATTCCGTTCTTGGTAGATTTTAGCTTCGTTTCTTGGTATTTTGGACAAAGTAACCTGTACCACGGCCAGGTTCAATGGTTTCTTGCACACAGTTTCTCAACCACTGAAAAAACATTTGGCAAGAAAGCCGCATCAAAACCGCGGGGAGTTTTTCCTCTTCTTTGTGGTCAAGTTCTTCAATTCAACTTTAAGTAAAGACTGCTTTTAACTGTAAAAGAAACTGCTCAGTTTCCATACACGACTTGGAGAGAGTGAATGAATTTTTACGCTTGAATTCACCTGTCAAATCTTCATCCAATTAAAGTTGATGTAGCTTGTTGCCTCCATTTGTCACGCAAAATACTGAAGCGTGACAGAAATTGTTACTTGTATATTATTAACAAGTAATCAAATGATTTTTCTCGTGCAATTTGTAATAAATAAGCACTCGTAAATTTTTCAAAGACTACAAATTGCACTCGCCCTACGGGCTCGTGCAATTTTTTGTAATCTTTGAAAAATTTACTCGTGCTTATTTATTCCAAATTGCACTCGAAATTATTTGATTACCTATACTAATTGAACCACACAACCTACAGCAACTTTGATTTTCCTTTATCAGATGTTGGATGAGGTTTTCGCCGGCATTTGCAGAATAAGAGCATCATATCGCTCCTGGTTTATTTTGGTGACAACCACATCCCGCACTCCCGTAGGTTAAGTATAGACAAAATTATTACTAGACCACCCTTCCCTTCAATAAGTTAATTGTCATCTCCAAGATTCTTGGAGACACGTGACCAGCGTGTGCCAGGGTCTCTCCTCGCTCGCCTCAGGGGGCGGTAAGATAAGAGACCCTGGGAACGAGGTTGCCCCCGCCCCTGTTCCTGCTTCAGTTCTGAAATCCGTAACTGTTAGAGTTCTTAATTAAATTCCAGCCCAACTCCAACGCGTTCGTGGAAAGGGCTGGTTAGGGTCAGCCTGCCACGAACCGGGAAGAAATACTTATCAGTGACGGATCTAGGGGAAATGTCCGGGGGACTGCCCCCATATTTTGGACGATCAAAGAAAAAAGATCATAGAAGGATGAAAAGCCGACAAATCGATCGTTTCAAAGTTAAATGACGAAATAACGAATGTCGATTAGATGATCGTATATATTAGGGCGCGTGCGTAGGTGTGCGTAAGCTGACAATCACGAGATCACGAAACGACATTGAAATACGAGGTCATTTCTGCCGGTTTCATGGCGCACTAATTAAACCTAGCTGAGCGAATGCGCCGACATCCTGCGGGGACAAAATGGGAGTCAATTTTCCACGGGCGTAAAGGAAAGGTGACGTACTATATACAGTTACCCGTTGCCCGCAAGTAAAATGTAGTGAAACTAACCGCAAGCATACCCACCGTGCTAACTGCAAACATTAATAATTCATGAAGGAGTAAGCCAATCCAAAAATGCAATGTGAGTCACATGAATATCACTGTAAACCCAATACAAATTGCTCTCAAATATAAGTATTCTGTGTGAAATTCTAATTAACATTCTGTATCGTGAACGAAATACCAAAACTTCTGTATCAAAACAAAACAGGGACGTAAAACGACAGACACACAACTGTTTTTTTTTTTATTTTCAGACGAGTGTTAGTTAAGCTCAGTTTCTACTTAGAGTTCAAAATAAAGTTTATACTACAGTTTTTGAAGGTAGCATTAGCCTGCTTGCAGGCGGTTACTGGGGGTTTCATCGCGAAAAACCCGTTCCGTTCGCTAATCGGGCGCCATCTTGGATTTTTGAGGCGCGCGCTACCGAATACGAGCGGGCGAGCGCAATAATCGAGGGAGGGGGAGGTGAAGGGAAGGGAAAAAAAACCGCGCCTCTCGTCCCCCTCCCCCAGCGTCGCCTTTGTGTCAACTACCGCTCCCCCGCTCCTCTGCGTCGCGTATAATCCAAACTGGCGGCCACGAAAACACCGGGTTTTCTCGCCGAAGGTAGGCTAAGGTAGCATTGGAAGCAACATTTGTAACAATACCTTCCCGTAGTCAAAGTCCAGCGACTCATTTGCCGCTACTTTATTTGAGCGAGCACTTTACCACTCCTCGAATATCTTTACGCTCCATTTTGTACTATATCTTGTATTTTGGGGAGTAGTCTCTTGCAACCAAGCTGCTTCTTCGTCTGCATTTTTTGGCCTGCGCAAACGTGATCCGTCCATGTTGGCAATCACTTGCGAATGAATTTAGCATTCCCTGATCATTTCATGCCGCACGAATCCCCTTCGGCTGGCAAATGAAGCGTGCTTTTCATTTCATAAGCACAATACAATATTCGCGCCCGTATTGTATTTAGTACACACAGATCAGGCCTGCGACTGCCACTCCCCGGGTGATATGGCTGTGCGCATGCGTAAGACGGTGAGTCGGTGTTCGAGAGTGTCACTTGCTCAGATAATGCTTTTTTCTGCGAAACTGTTGCTTTTGGGCAATAATTATTTTGCAAAACAGGTGGTAATAACTACTTTTAACCGAGAGTAAGGTCATTGCGAGAAAATCTCAAACCGAGGTCAATACAGCAAGGCTGAAGTTTGAGATTTACTCATAAAGACCGAACGTTCGAGGTTAATAAGTTGCTTTGCTTTGGTTTTGCAGATCCATAATCGGCCCATGGGCATTACAGGAGAATGATGCTCCAGAATTTACTAATCAGAGCACGCGTTATATCGACTACAAACACAAGCCACATAATAAACTGTGTTAAACGAAAGTTCTAGACTGTTCACAGCCCTGTATTTTCCCGTGAGATCGAAGATGTCGATCGTTGAGTTCGACCGCCATCGACCGCCGCCATCTTAATCTCTTGATGCGATAGATAGATAGATAGATAGATAGATAGATAGATAGATAGATAGATAGATAGATAGATAGATAGATAGATAGATACATAGATAGATAGATAGATAGAAACTTAATTAAAGTGTCAAAAGCCATCTAGTTTAGGAAAAAGGATCCCTTACTAATTTGGGGACCCCAATTAGGGGAAAATTGACAAACTAAAAACTAAAATGGAGCGAAACTGGGGCATTTTGTACTCTTCCAGCCTACTCTTCCCAGTTTCGCTCGCATCAACATGGCGGCCCGTCCAACTCAACGATCGACATCTTCGATCTCACGGAAAAATAGGGGACTGTGAACAGTCTACGAATGTTCTAATCGTTTTATTTTTTCTTCTTCACAGTTTCAAGACCAGAACTAAGCGAGATGGAGGCAACTAATTTTTTTTAATGGCTATAGCTATGGTGATGACTACTGAGGTTTACCTGAACTGAGGTCTCAACAAGTTGTAGCTCAAGTCTGAATATGCTTACATGAAATGCATTATATTGATAGCAAATAAATTTCCATGTGCCGTTAGCTTTTTAGTCCATTATCATCTCATTTGCATATTTTAAACGTATCTCCGGAACTAATGCAGATATTTGCAAATAGAAAACAGTGTTATTTTTCTTTCATTAACTTCTATGTGATGTATCTAAAAAAATCAAGGGGTAAGATCATAGTACCATTTAAATTCCAGTTTAAAAAAATCCCACTAATTTTCTCCCCAATATCCCGTCAATTAATTTTTTAACACACCTTTCTCAGTGATCTCTTAATTGGAAGAAGGTCAAAATTGAAAAAGAAAATAACATTTTTCCCCTGCGACTATACAGATTTTGCGAAAACAGTTAGTTCACACGAGGAGATCTGAGAGTTGCCAAGGCATCATTTCATTGCTGTTTTATTTCTTTTCCTCTCTTCGCCGTGGGGATCATTCTACCGTTTTTTGCATAGTACCTCTTGCAGGACCTCGATACAACTCCTCGGGCACGAGCGGTCGTTTGATCGTTTACTCCTTGACCGACCCGTCAAAGAAAGAAACAGGCCAAATTCAGTACCGTGATTCAGACTAATTTTCCTTTATGAACTTGATAATTGCTCGCTGATGCATTAGTTTCTTCAAAAAATGAAATGCTGCCTTTCCATTGCATTTTGCACGCCATGCATGCCTCATTTTGATATTTCGCGGGAACAGTTGCCATGGTAGCAACTAATACAAGCCGGTTCCAAATAAGGCTAAAAACGTCATTACTTAGGAAGATGACGGTCGCCGTGGAAGACGAAATGTGAAGTTCTTCGCGCTTCTTTGCTTAGACTACCCAACTTATCACTAACCTAAGGACAAGAACTTCCGAACTAACTTTCATTGTAGGAGCGTAATGGTCTAAGTAACGATCGTGGTTTAAATTCGCACGCAAAGTCTTCTCATGAACAGTTATGTTCTCAGCATGACGGTACTGGTTACTCGAAAGACGAAGGAAGTATTCTTCAGTTTTCATCGTTAGCTTGGCAGTACCAGAACAATCCAGCGAAACTAAAGAGGCTACATAGTTGATTGCCATTCCAGGTAAGATGAGTTAAACGGTGCTTAATTCAGAATATTGGACGCTCGAGGGCTCTATTGCCCTAATTTTGTTTACTTGTTTGCCATA
The DNA here is from genome assembly GCA_019787425.1 of Platygyra sinensis. Classification (NCBI taxonomy): domain Eukaryota; kingdom Metazoa; phylum Cnidaria; class Anthozoa; order Scleractinia; family Merulinidae; genus Platygyra; species Platygyra sinensis. The sequence continues at coordinate 19,153 of JAHPZR010019952.1, forward strand.
GACTGCACTGTTTGCATGATCATTCGTCAGGTGGAAATTAAGGTCAGGCTTATGTAGTAGTGAGCTTTAATTCTCACGTTTATTCGAGTTAGATGAATTCTTTCGTAAATGATCTACTAACCTTAGATGTAGTACGGAAATCTGAAAAGATTTAATAAAGCTTATCTTTCTCGATCGATCATAGAGCTCTGTGCTTTGCGTAAAGGGGGTAAAGCTCCTTCTTATCGGTGCGGCATACTTAATTATTAATCATCTCTGACCTAAACTCAGATACAACACATCTGAGGAATCTTGACAAATCAACAATCTTGTTCTGGGTCCCGCGGTAATGTAAACTAAAGCAAAATGCAAACTTGCGGTGTTTAATACCGCAACAAAATTTTGTCTTGTACTCGTACTATAATGATCCCAGACCTCTGGTGAAATGGCTTTTCATCACGCTGTTTCATGCACAGCTTTTTTTGCTTTTGAAGTCGTCAAATTTTTTTGCGGGGAAAAATTTTTAAATGTTTAGAGAGACTACTGCAAAAACAAAAATATCTAAGGAAAACCTCAACAAACCTGTACTTCAAATCACCCTCGATCACGTTCATTGATGGGACAGAGTGCACCGTGGTATAATATTTTGAAGGATGGGAAAAAGTGACAAGCTGCTACAAAGGAGAGTTTCTGTGAGAACCCCAGTCCCTGAGTGTTATTATGAGGTGACAGGTCGCTACAACAAGGAAATGCACTACATCACATGGACTACATTATAAATCAATGTGAAGCTGATGAAGTAGCTACAATGGGTGACAAAAGGGTTGAGACACTTGGTAGTAAAATTCAATTTATTTGAGTGTATTGGTCACATTTTATCCCCTTCCCTCCAAAACAATGTTTTTTTTAAATCATTTTTTATTATTTTTAATTTTTTTTTTCTTTTTTTTTCCCTCCAAAACAATGTTGATTTTTCTATTTGTTCGACTGCACAGACCACTGTGCCTACACTGTACTCAACATTGAATTGTGGGAGCGGGGGTATCAGAGGATTAATGCTAGATGCAAACAAAATAGTACAACTCCTAAAGTATCGAAAAGCGTTATTTCCTAAAAGTGTCTCAACTACTTTTGTCGCTCATTGTAGATCATGCCATTGTTTCTTTATTTTTTCTAACTTTTTGGCACTTTAGGCTGCTCTACATGTACCTTTGAGACTAAAAGGTCACATGCTTTCTTTTCAGTAGCTTTTTCCTTAGTCTTTGTGATTTTTATCCCACAGGAGTCTATTGTGTAATTCCAGAAAATATCTATACCTCCTCCACGGAAGGGATTTTTGCTAAGACCCCCACCCCTCTGGAAATTCCAATTAAGCTTCTTACATTTCTTTAAATTTTTTGGCATTGCAGAGCCCCCACCCCCAGGAAATTCCAATCTCTTCTGTGGGGGGAGTATGGGTATTTTCTGGAACTGTACATTGTCTCTATAAATTTAGTTCGTTAGAGGTTTTTGGCATACATGTAGATTTTCGCGTCTGCTCTTTGTAGCTTCATGCCCATTAGTGCATTTTGCGACATAACATTTTTGACTTACTTTTAACCTTGAAGAACCATGGCAGAAGCAGTTAAAGTTATTGTGCGCTGTCGTCCTCTTAACCAACGTGAAAAGGACTTAAATTGTGAAGTAGTGGTACAGATGGACTCGTCTACTGGGCAGTGTGGTTTATGCAAACCTGGAGATAAGACTCAACCTCCAAAGATGTTTACATTTGATGGTGCTTATTACATTGACTCTACCACAGAAACAATTTACAGTGATATCTGTTTTCCTTTGGTTGATGGCGTGTTAGAAGGGTACAATGGTACGGTGTTTGCATATGGTCAGACAGGCTGTGGAAAGTCCTTCAGCATGCAGGGAATAACTGACCCTCCAACCCAAAGGGGTGTTATCCCACGTGCGTTTGAGCACATCTTTGATGCCATTCAAGTCGCAGAGAATATGAAATTCTTGGTCCATGCCTCATACCTGGAGATTTACAATGAAGAAATCAGGGACCTTCTCGGCAAGGATCACAAATCCAAGTTGGAACTGAAGGAGCATCCTGAAAGAGGGGTCTATGTGAAGGACCTCACTATGCACCCTGTTCACAGTGTACCTGAAATGGAGAAGGTTATGGATCTTGGGAGTAAAAACCGGTCAGTTGGTGCTACTCTCATGAATGCTGACTCATCAAGATCACATTCAATTTTCACGATTAACATAGAGATCATGGAGACAGCAGATGAAAGCGGTGAACACATTAGAGCTGGTAAACTTAACCTTGTAGACTTGGCTGGAAGCGAGAGGCAATCCAAGACTGGTGCTACGGGTGATCGGCTCAAGGAGGCCACAAAGATTAACTTGTCCTTGTCAGCATTGGGCAATGTAATATCTGCTTTGGTAGACGGGAAGTCAACTCACATTCCTTATCGTGACTCCAAGTTAACCAGACTGCTCCAGGTAAGTGGAGGTTCATGCTAGAAGTGTATTGCATTGCACAAAAGTTGGAGGTCTGAAGTGTTTGCAGAGATCTGCACCTCAGCTAAACCCTGGGCATCAGGCCCTAGTTGTGTGAAGGCTTGATAATGTTAATCACTGGATAACTCACTTTCCAGTGGGTACATGTAAGTGAAGGAAAAAAAAACAGGCTATCTGACAAATAGTGATTTATCTGGTGGATAGCGTAGCTAGGGCTATTCTAGTTGCACTGTCGTTTGGATATATCTTCAGTTAATTTAGCAAATTTTTATGTAGCAATCCTCTCCACCCTAACAGCACCCAGCCCTGAGGGAGGAGAGGATCGTGTGTGCACTGAAACACCCATTGCTGAAGACTGAACCTAATCTGTATGTGGTTAGACTGTTGTGTACATAGATGTAGCTCGTGGCTGAGTTCTAGGTGTTAAAGTGTCAACTTGGAACCAATAAATGTATACTTGTGAAATGCTGTTTACAGCAAACTATGACACACTGAAAACCAGCACAGTGGAGGTGATACTTGTAAACCTGGAATGGATTTAAGAACATCTTAACTAAATTAATAGGAGTTGCAACTACAGTCTAATTGCTAGTGTGCTAGACTCTGAATCAAATGTCCTCACAATACCTTTCTCACACCTGGGTGTACTGTAAATGAGTACCAAGGAGCACATGGATGCTGGGGTGGGCCTGAATATCATATGGTAATTTCATATCTTGGAAACCCTGCAGATACATACACCTGTAGCAGACACTGACAGGCCACTAAGCTTAAAATCAGACCTTGCATGAACTTTTCATTCAATTATGCATCCATTAATCATACAAAAACGACAATTAACCTAAATGTCAATTCTTTATTTCAGGACTCACTAGGTGGAAACACAAAGACACTCATGGTGGCATGTCTGAGCCCAGCTGACAACAACTATGACGAGACTCTGAGTACATTGCGTTATGCAAATCGTGCAAAGAACATCAAGAATAAGCCAAAGATTAACGAAGATCCAAAGGATGCACTTCTCAGGGAATATCAAGAGGAAATCCAGAAACTGAAAGCCATGTTGATGGGTCAGATGGCTGTTCCAGCAGACTTTGCAACAGGTGTGATGTGATGTTCTGATGGTTTAATACAGTCTATTTTAGAATACGTGTATGGTAATTTTTCAGGGGTCTCCAGGGTTTTAGCTAAGAAAAGAGTCTCCTGGGCCCAGTTGTTCAAAACCCTGATTAGTGCTAATCCCCGATTAAACATGCTAATCTGCGATTAGATTGCGTTGCTCAAAGCCCAATTAACGCTAATCTGACTCTAATCGGCGGGTTGAGGACGGTGCCTACATGTACTTCTGTTAGTGCGCACACGTTCTGTGCATCACGCAAGCCATGATTTAAGCGCCGTGCGCGCTGGGGTTGACATTGACGCAATCAATTACGCCACCAGGTGCATGACTAAAATTAAAGCAAAATTTCCCTACTGTGACCAAATCAATTTTAATGAACCTATATTAAACCAGTGACACCAGGATAGCAGCATATCGCTCACCAATAAATGTAACTTCTTCCAGCTACATGTAAAAACCTAGCTGTTATCTTTTGAAATTTACACTGAAATTCAACTGTAAACGTGTACCTGCAGATGGGGTAGTGCGCACGCAAAAACGGAAATGTCTTTCCTTACAGGGGAGGTGACAGAAAAAGATGTAACGGGCGCCATAAAAGTTTTCAAAAAAAGATCTTCAATAACTTTAAAAAACGCGTGGTTACCCCTACATTTTATGTTGCAAAATGGGAGTAGCAGGCCTATTCAACATGTGATTAGTTTCTGGTTGTGAGCAAAAGGTTTTTTAACTGTGTTTTAGCTAAACCAGAATAAGGCTGTCACAGACGCTAAAAGCGCTTTTGCAACAATTTTGTCATTAAAAACGTACCAAAAATGATTTTTATGTTACAGTAGTATAGGGGGACGGTTCGGACGGTAGCCAATCAGAGCGCAGTATTGGCATCACGTGACATCTCTCGACCAATCAGAGCGCAGCATTATATCACGTGACTAAAGATCGCAATGCATGCTGGGAAAACTCACGGTCGGGAGAATGGGTTCTAGTTTGGATCTAGGGCCGCGCGGCCAACATGGGAGCGAGGTTTTTCGGGTCTAGGCCCGCGCGGCCGACATGGGAGCGAGGCAGACCGGAAGTGACGTCATGGCAACCGGAAGTGACGTCATCGAAACCGGAAGTGACGTCATCGCAAACCGGAAGTGACCACAGACACCGTGACATGATTAAAACAGCTTTATTTGACTTTCTACACGAGTTCCATTAATGTTGCAACGTTCTGCATGTCCACGTCATCGAGTTGGGCTGCCTGGGCTTGATCTTCGTCCAGGGTGGTGACCTGTTTTTCGTAGCCGTAAGGGTACGACAGGAACGTGTCGGGATCGACGACGCGTTTGTCGAAGACCACTCGGTATCGTTTGGTTTCTTCGACCGTTTCCAAGGTTTTGGTGTTGGCGTCTCGCGTGATCTTGTGCGGGTTGTGCACGGGGATGACGCGTGGTTCGTCGAGGGGAACGGTGACTTCATCGATGACGTTGGCCTTGAGAAGGTCAAAGTTCAATTGGTCTTGCCCACGTGCATTGAGGGTGAACCCGCGTACCTTGCATTCGACTTTGCCTTTGAGGGTTCGGTACCCGTAGTTCTTGGGGCCAGCGGCAGCGAATTCTACGATGTGATCGTCGGGTTTCAATTCGCTGGTGAAGTCGCCGAGATAATCGCCCGTGGGTAGCGTGGGCTCGCCGGGTCGTTGAGAGAAGATGATGGAATCGGTGTCAAAGTACAACACTTGTTCGGGGCGGAGTCGACTCAATCCTTGTTGGTAGAGTCTGAGCCGGGCCCAACAGGTGGTGAAACAAGCCACAAAGATGTTAATGTTGACTTGCACCTTCTCTTCGTCCTCGACGCGTTTGTGGACCACCTCGATCATTTCGTCGTTCATGACGCGCAGGGTTTGCAGTTCCCGAGTGTCGTCGTTCAACAATTTGTAGAGTCGTTCTGGCGACGACATGGCTTCGACTTGACTCTTGTTGCCTTGT
>JAHPZR010019959.1:0-12066 GCA_019787425.1 Platygyra sinensis
GATTGTCAGGCTCAGGTATATGAAATCCTATGTCAGGAATCATTTTATGGGGCTTTTCTGAAAAGCCAAGCTTACATCAGATGTCTTCTGGATTTGGAAATACCTTTAGAAAAGACAGATGATCTTGAAACTGCTTCTACTGCAGATGATGATGATGTTGCAAGCATTGACAGTGAGTTGTCCCAACCAGAGCAGGAAGGTACAGCAGTGATTAAGTTGTGGACCCCTGATGATGATATCAGACTTAACGCTACCATTACAGAGACAAATTCATGTAAAGATGATGGCAGAACATATGCAGTGTACACCATCAACGTTTACCGTGCAAGTTCAGAAGGAACAAAATCTTGGACAGTTTTCAGACGATACAGTGATTTTGATGATTTACATCTGCATCTCAAGGAGAAGTTTGGATCAATCCCACATCTTCTTCTTCCTGGAAAACGAACATTTCACAATTTGGACAAGAAATTCCTGGAGAAAAGACGAAATGCCTTGGATGCATATCTACAGACCCTTCTGTCGACAGAAGTTCTTGGCCAACATTTGGGCATGTTTGAAATAGTAAACAACTTTCTGATACCTGGAGCATATGCTCGTGAGAAGGGGCAGTTTGCTAGAAAGGTTGATACCCTTGTGGCTCCGATTCGTCATGTGTCCCATGCAATTAAGACTGTACCAGACAGCTTATCAGGAGGGGTGCACAAGATCTTCACTAAGCCGGGACAGAGACATGACTTGAAAGAAGATGCCAGGCAGTTTTATGCAGACATTGATTTAGAGGAAGATGACAATATTCCTCTCAGAATTCTGTTGTTGCTCATGGATGAAATATTTGACCTAAAACACAAGAATTTATGGCTGAGGCGCCGAATTGTTGTGTTTCTGAGGCAGATCATCAAAACCACTTATGGAGACAGAATCAATCGCAAGATTGTTGACTATGTGAACTTCATGACTTCAGCAGAGCAGATAGCAGAATATGTCAAGTTGTTCAGAGATTCCTACTGGCCAGGTGGAATTTTGGCTGAAGCTTCTTCAGAGAGAAAGAAAGATGTCAAGGTTAGAACTCGAGTTGCTGCCAAAACAAAGATCTTTGGTAGTATTCCAGAGGAACTCAAGCGCTTCCTTGGTTCAGAGGTGACAATGGCAGGAGTTTGTCGTGTGTTTGACACTTTCCAATACTGCAGCTTAAACAAGCGCCTTCTGTATGTCTTGTGGGAAGGAATTCTTGAGTTGATGTTCCCCAACAACAAGTTTAATGACATTTTCCATAAAATACATGCAAAATCAAAGGCATAAAGTTGGGCCGGGACCATAACCATCAATGGTGATGAACAGATTGATTATTTCATTTGAATCTGAGAATTACATTCAGTGTCACTTCACTACACTTCTGATATACTTAATTGGCATTGTTTAATATAAGAAAGACAAATTTAAATGGCTCAAAAGGGTCATGTGCATGGAACTTAATGAGAGAGTCCCAAGGAACATGCACAAGTTTTCACTTTTGATGAACTGTAAAATAATGAAAACAAAATTGTGCAAAATAGAAATTGTGCTTAGTCACACATCTTAATATCTCTCATACAAGCAGCACTTCCTATCTTACTTTGGATAGTAAAGAAAAATTAATCTTGTCATCATTATTTATAAGTTTTGAAATCTTGCAAAGGAAACTTATTGATATAGTAGTAAAACTAACAGTACTCAAATTTTATGTTCTACCAGAACTAAAATAACTTTAAGATAACTTACCTTTGCAGCAAGCCATCTTCAAAGGAACAAAATATTAACCCCGAGTAAAACTTATTTGACATAAGATTAATAAAACAAAAAATAAAAAGGCCATCTCTTAGATGACCCTTAAACTTAACATTTAGTTTTTAAAATTCTGCATATAACAAAACATTTCTTGCAGTGGTCTGAAGAAAACTGTATGGAGTAAGGGAGTCAGGTGACCAAATGATATGTAAATTCACATGACCCTTAATGTCGGGAATTGTCAGGTTGCAAAGTTGAAGTAAAATGGATTAATGACACATTTGAAGAAATTTGTATTTCCAAAAATGACTGATAAATCTCTCTTTCAATGACGATAATATGGAAGTGTTAGAAGAAGATCAATCTCTGAAAAGTTATTGATGTCTTTAACTCACTACAAGGCAATGCTTTACCATTTCTTAGAAATAAAGATCATGGTGTCAAAGACAAGAAAAAAACGAGGTCCAATTGCCCAGGCAAGCAAATAAATTGTGCTCTTGGACAAGTGAAAAGGATGCTTCGGCAAGTGAAATTAGACACGGCAGTCTCTGTTAATAAGCCATGAACATGGCATACCCATGGGCCAAGTAATATTGTAGTGGGGGCAACTGAAAACTGAAATGTACTGGCCCACTGAGCAACTAGATTTCAATTTTTTTTCCTGCTCTGTGACAGAGAAGATATGTTTATAACATACATTTTGAGGAAAATACAACAATTCAATTCTTTTGTTCAAATTTTTATTTTCTACAACAAAAAAAACTCTACTAGCTTTCTTTTGTTAGCATATAAAATTCTCTTCTCATCAGTAATGACACAATTAATAGACATTTTAATTTCTTATTTCTGATTTCTAATTTTAATGTTTAGACCACAATGTATGATTTACTGGTTTTCTTTGTAGTTTTAATTTATTGCTAAAAACAGATGTTTGACTGAAGAAAAATACTTTAAAATGCCTGGTATTGAGTATGCATGAACATTACTCCATACACACTTCAAAAGTTCATAACTTAGAGAAATTGAATTTCAATCCAATAGAACAATTGACTTGTAACTTTGAAATGCACATCTACATCAGAATACTATAAACATCTTTTCCAGTCACCTAAACCACCTTCATCTTATCTAAAACTCCTAGGAACCACTCTGTCCTACAACAATACATGAAAGACATTTTAGGGCAGTGGCTCGGTTGGCATGTATAAAATATATTTTGCAGAATAGCACTTCTCAAAACACTCCAAGGTCTTAATACCAAACAAAGCAAAAAAAAGTTGAGAAGTTGTTGGCGTGTCTAGTTCAGCAGATATTGTGGAAAACTGTGCCCCAGGTCTCGGGTATACCACTTAGCCTGTGGCTCCAAGCCTTTTTTGGCTTTCATTCCCATCAAGGTCAAATAATTCATCCTTGCTTAGTGTGTTCTCTATTTCCTGTGTAGTGCTAGTGCTCAGTCAACAAGTTGCCTTACCCAACCCTGAGGAAAAACAGCAGGGAGGTGTGGGTGGGTGACTACATACAGGCTAGGAAATGCTAAGAAAAAATACAGATATAAATTTACACCCTCTCATGCCTGATAAAGATCTTAACTCTGGGGGCTCTTTAGTTTTGGATTTTCAGAAAATGATGACATCACATTCATCCCAAGAATATCCACACCCCTCTCACAGCAGGTTTTTGGGTTTGAAACACCCTCCCTCGTCTTTGTAGGAATTATAATTATGGCCTTTGACTCTCCCCCTTGGAATTTCCAATAGTAGTAGTAACACTTTTTTTAAATTAAAGAGGATCACACATAACAGTGGACACTAATCCAACGTAAGAAAAAAGATGGCAGCTATACATTTTACCACAACACCTTGCGAACCAAACTAAGCCCACTGGGCATTTAGAAAGATATGGTTTGATGGCAGTCGTTTCTATACTAACAGCATTGCTCTTGTTGAGTTTGAATGACTTACAAGTTGTTTTCATACACTTTTTTGCAGTTTTCATGTGCAAAGCATTCTAGTTAATGTACGAATCGCCATCTTTTTCCTTACATTGGATTGCACTCTATCCTTTAAATAACCCTCATTGGGGTACGTATGGATGTTTTATGGAGCCAACCAATGAGGTTGTGCCGCCGTGACTACCACTTCTATTCAGCAGGGTGGTGACATCATTAATGCTGAGGATATAATTTTTGGGTCTAGAGGGTAAACATCAAATATAGGACACTGGGTGAGACCAAATGACCTGTAGATATCATATAGAAAAGCTTATCTGGCCTGCATTTATTTCCTTCAAGGTATCAAGATGTTGTCACAGAGATTCTGACACCCCTGCTCTAACACGACTTTCTGACAAATAGGATGAAAGACCCTGGGAAAGGAGAAAGTAGGGCTATTGACTGCACAAATCAATTGCAAACTGTCAGTATAAGAGGAAAAGTGATTAAAAAATTTTGCACTTCCAAAGTTTTTGTGTGTAAGTTGAAACTGGGAACCACTCACTGGAGATGCTCCAACTTTCTCCCTGTTTATAACACAGGATCTTCATGAAAAATTCACATGAAGTAATGGGAATCCAAGGCTGCTGCCTGACAGGAGCCCAGCAGCCTGGGGCACCCAAGGAAGTCCTTTGGGCGCCTAAATTTTTGCAGCAGCTCCCAAAACATCACCTGTTGGGCTCCTAACTTTTTGGCGTTTGCCCTTCTGGGCTCCTTGAAATATTGTTAGGGAACAGCCTTGGGAATCACATGCGGCAATACTTAAGACTAACTCTAAAACACTTTGTTACCTTAACCCATTATATAGTCTACTTTACTGGAAACCTTCTTACATCCAGACTGAGAAAACACCTTCAAGTCATCTGGAAAGTACATAAGCTCGTCAGCAATATTGTTAAGGATCAGTTCAGTGACTGGGTGTCCTTTCTGCTCTAGATCGGCTTTTGCACACATTTTGATATGGGATCTCTCCAACGGCATAAATGGAATGAAGTAATCAATGAGATTCTTTTCAATTAGGGCTGAATGCCAAAATCCACCACCTTTGTTATTAAATTCTCCAAGGTTAATAACCTTGTCCATCTGTTTTATTTTAATGTCTTCCCTTTTCTTTCCCTCCTTCCAGTGGTTTAGCACATCATTGTTTATTAGATGACCTCCTGTGTTACTGAGAAATATGAAGATACTTTTGCGATAGTCTATCTTCCCCACATCAGGGTAGTGGTCTAAGTAAGGTTTGAGGACATCTATGAGCCCTGTTGGCATTTTATCCATTTCATCAAAGATGAACAATGACCTAGGGCAGTCCGACACGGCCTTGGCCACCCGATTGCGTAGCTGACGCTTGTAAAACTCCACATCAGATTGGTGAGGGAAGTCATGAGTGGCAATAATTTGATGAACAAAACTACTCTCCATCCCTCCTCTTGAAAATGTGCTCTGCGACGATTTTGCTGACAAAGTTCTTTCCTGATCCCGTCCAGCCATTGAAGGAAAGCGCCAACGCTTTACTCGGAGACTTGTTATTCAAATGCCCTGCAACTGCCTTTAAGACGGTCTCTGTAACCAAATGTTGTCCAAAAACACGTCTTCGGAGAGCTGATTGCAGACCAGTTATGTTCGGTGATGTCCACTTGTCATTGCAGCATTCCTTGATCTGACAGTACACTTTACGTCCAAGGTAAGCAACCGAAGGAACTGCAATAATTCCAATGGCACTTTCAATCACGAATGCGCTTATCTGAGGCAAAAATAACGATGTTAGCAATAAGACAAGCTTAAATATCTTCATTTTGGGCAAACTTTCACCTTTTCCAAGGAAAGATCTTAGAATAAATCTTATTGGTCGGACCCTTTTAATGGACCAATGAACTTCGTTGTAAGAACAGCAAACTATAGAGCGGCTACTAAGCGATGGTTTTCCCGGAAAACGCGCGCTCACTTCGTACACATTTGTAACCAGCTGAAATTTTTACACATTTTTCCATGTTAGGGGGATGGAGAGTAGTTTTGTTCATCAAATTATTGCCACTCATGACTTCCCTCACCAATCTGATGTGGAGTTTTACAAGCGTCAGCTACGCAATCGGGTGGCCAAGGCCGTGTCGGACTGCCCTAGGTCATTGTTCATCTTTGATGAAATGGATAAAATGCCAACAGGGCTCATAGATGTCCTCAAACCTTACTTAGACCACTACCCTGATGTGGGAAAGATAGACTATCGCAAAAGTATCTTCATATTTCTCAGCAACACAGGAGGTCATCTAATAAACAATGATGTGCTAAACCACTGGAAGGAGGGAAAGAAAAGGGAAGACATTAAAATAAAACAGATGGACAAGGTCATTAACCTTGGAGAATTTAATAACAAGGGTGGTGGATTTTGGCATTCAGCCCTAATTGAAAAGAATCTCATTGATTACTTCATTCCATTTATGCCATTGGAGAGATCCCATATCAAAATGTGTGCAAAAGCCGACCTAGAGCAGAAAGGACACCCAGTCACTGAACTGATCCTTAACAATATTGCTGACGAGCTCATGTACTTTCCAGATGACTTGAAGGTGTTTTCTCAGTCTGGATGTAAGAAGGTTTCCAGTAAAGTAGACTATATAATGGGTTAAGGTAACAAAGTGTTTTAGAGTTAGTCTTAAGTATTGCCGCATGTGATTCCCATTACTTCATGTGAATTTTTCATGAAGATCCTGTGTTAGGAACAGGGAGAAAGTTGGAGCATCTCCAGTGAGTGGTTCCCAGTTTCAACTATACACACAAAAACTTTGGAAGTGCAAAATTTTTTAATCACTTTTCCTCTTATACTGACAGTTTGCAATTGATTTGTGCCGTCAATAGCCCTGTTTTCTCCTTTCCCAGGGTCTTTCATCCTATTTGTCAGAAAGTTGTGTTAGAGCAGGGGTGTCAGAATCTCTGTGACAACATCTTGATACCTTGAAGGGAATAAATGCGGGCCAGATAAGCTTTTCTATATGATATCTACAGGTCATTTGGTCTCACCCAGTGTCCTATATTTGATGTTTGCCCTCAAGACCCAAAAATTATATCCTCAGCATTAATGTTGTCACCACCCTGCTGAATAGAAGTGGCAGTCACGGCAGTACAACTTCATTGGTTGGCTCCATAAAACATCCATACCCACCCCAAGAGGGTTATTTAAAGGATAGAGTGCAATCCAGTGTAAGGAAAAAGATGGCGACTGGTACATTTACGTATTATGCTTTACACACGAAAACTCCAAAAGAGTGTATGAAAAGAACTTGTAAGTCATTCAAACTCAACAAAAGCAATGCTCTTAGTATAGAAACGACTGCCATCAAACCATATCTTTCTAAATGCCCAGTGGGCTTAGTTTGGTTCGCAAGGTGTTGTGGTAAAATGTACAGCAGACATCTTTTTTCTTATTTTGGATTAGTGTCCACTGTTATGTGTGATCCTCTTTAATTTTAGAAAAGTGTTAGAAATTCCAAGGGGGAGAGTCAAAGGCCATAATTATAATTCCTACAAAGACGAGGGAGGGTGTTTCAAACCAAAAAACCTGCTGTGAGAGGGGTGTTGATATTCTTGGGTTGAATGTGATGTCATCATTTTCTAAAAATCCAAAACTAAAGAGCCACCCGAGTTAAGTTCTTCATCAGGCATGAGAGGGTATAAATTATTTATATCTGTACTTTTTCTTAGCATTTCCTAGCCTATATGTAGTCACCTGCCCACACCTCCCTGCTGTTTTTCCTCAGGGTTGGGTAAGGCAACTTGTTGACTGAGCACTAGCACCACACAGGAAATAGAGAACACACTAAGCAAGGATGAATTCTTTCACCTTGTTGGGAATGAAAGCCAAAAAAGGCTTGGAGCCACAGGCTAAGTGATATACTCGAGACCTGGGGCACAGTTTTCCACAATATCTGCTGAACTAGACAAGCCAACGACTTCTTGATTTTTTGCGCTTTGTTTCGTATTGAGACCTTGGAATTGCAAAGACAAGCAAAAATTAACGATAAAAACCAACGTTTCATTGTCATCATGATGCCATTGTCAAGGAGAAGTAAAAATTACAGAGTTTGCGGCAAGTTGTAACACTAAATTAGCATAAAAATGTTTGGCAGAAGCTAAATTATTATACAAATACTTTTTTACAATGGTGTCATGATGACACCAAAACGTCGGTTTTTATCGTTCATTTTTGCTTGTCTTTGCATTTCCAAATCTTTATTGATAAGACCTTTGAGTGTTTTGAGAAGTGCTATTCTGCAAAATATATTTTGTACATGCCAACCGAGCCACTGCCCTAAAGTGTCTTTCATGTATTGTTGTAGTACAGAGTAGTTCCTAGGAGTTTTAGATAAGATGAAGGTAGGCTAGGTGACTGGGAAAAGATGTTTATAGTATTCTGATGTAGATGTGCATTTCAAAGTTAAAGTCAATTGTTCTATTGGATTGAAATTGAAATTCAATTTCTCTGAGTTTTGAACTTTTGAAGTGTGTATGGAGTAATGTTCATGCATACATAAATTATGTACTCAATACCAGGTATTTTAAAGTATTTTTCTTCAGTCAAACATCTGTTTTTAGCAATAAATTAAAAAACTACAAAGAAAACCAGTAAATCATACATTGTGGTCTAAACATTAAAATAATAATTAGTTGTCTATTAATTGTGTCATTACTGATGAGAAGAGAATTTTATACGCTAACATGAGAAAGCTACTAGAGTAATTTTTGTTGTAGAAAATAAAACTTTTTAACAAAAGATCAATCTTCTCTGTCACAGAGCAGGAAAAAAAATTGAAATCAAGTTGTTCAGTGGGCCAGTACATTTCAATTTTCAGCTGCCCCCACTACAATATTACTTGCCCCATGGGTATGCCATGTTCATGGCTTACTAACAGAGACTACTGTGTCTAATTTCACTTGCCAAAGCATCCTTTTCACTTGTCCAAGAGCACAATTCATTTTCTTGCCCTGGGCAATTGGACCTCGTTTTTTTCTTGTCTTGACACCATGAACTTTATTTCTAAGAAATGATAAAGCATTGCCTTGATGACAATAACTTTTCGGAGAGTGATCTTCTGCTAACACTTCCATATTATCCTCATTGAAAGAAAGATTTATTAGTCATTTTCGGAAATACAAATTTCTTCAATTGTGTCATTAATCCATTTTACTTCAACTTTGCAACCTGACAATTCCCGACATTAAGGGTCATGTGAATTTACATATCATTTGGTCACCTGACTCCCTTACTCCATACAGTGTTCAGACCACTGCAAGAAATGTTTTGTTATATGCAGAATTTTAAAAACTAAATGTTAAGTTTAAGGGTCATCTAAGAGATGGCCTTTTTATTTTTTGTTTTATTAATCTTATGTCAAATAAGTTTTACTTGGGGTTAACATTTTGTTCCTTTGAAGATGGCTTGCTGCAAAGGTAAGTTATCTTAAAGTTATTTTAGTTCTGGTAGAACATAAAATTTGAGTACTGTTAGTTTTACTACTATATCAATAAGTTTCCTTTGCAAGATTTCAAAACTTATAAATAATGATGACAAGATTAATTTTTCTTTATTATCCAAAGTAAGATAGGAAGTGCTGCTTGTATGAGAGATATTAAGATGTGTGACTAAGCACAATTTCTATTTTGCACAATTTTATTTTCATTATTTTACAGTTCCTTGGGACTCTCTCATTAAGTTCCATGCACATGACCCTTTTGAGCCATTTAAATTTGTCTTTCTTATATTAAACAATGCCAATTAAGTATATCAGAAGTGTAGTGAAGTGACACTGAATGTAATTCTCAGATTCAAATGAAATAATCAATCTGTTCATCACCATTGATGGTTATGGTCCTGGCCCAACTTTATGCCTTTGATTTTGCATGTATTTTATGGAAAATGTCATTAAACTTGTTGTTGGGGAACATCAACTCAAGAATTCCTTCCCACAAGACATACAGAAGGCGCTTGTTTAAGCTGCAGTATTGGAAAGTGTCAAACACACGACAAACTCCTGCCATTGTCACCTCTGAACCAAGGAAGCGCTTGAGTTCCTCTGGAATACTACCAAAGATCTTTGTTTTGGCAGCAACTCGAGTTCTAACCTTGACATCTTTCTTTCTCTCTGAAGAAGCTTCAGCCAAAATTCCACCTGGCCAGCAGGAATCTCTGAACAACTTGACATATTCTGCTATCTGCTCTGCTGAAGTCATGAAGTTCACATAGTCAACAATCTTGCGATTGATTCTGTCTCCATAAGTGGTTTTGATGATCTGCCTCAGAAACACAACAATTCGGCGCCTCAGCCATAAATTCTTGTGTTTTAGGTCAAATATTTCATCCATGAGCAACAACAGAATTCTGAGAGGAATATTGTCATCTTCCTCTAAATCAATGTCTGCATAAAACTGCCTGGCATCTTCTTTCAAGTCATATCTCTGTCCCGGCTTAGTGAAGATCTTGTGCACCCCTCCTGATAAGCTGTCTGGTACAGTCTTAATTGCATGGGACACATGACGAATCGGAGCCACAAGGGTATCAACCTTTCTAGCAAACTGCCCCTTCTCACGAGCATATGCTCCAGGTATCAGAAAGTTGTTTACTATTTCAAACATGCCCAAATGTTGGCCAAGAACTTCTGTGGACAGAAGGGTCTGTAGATATGCATCCAAGGCATTTCGTCTTTTCTCCAGGAATTTCTTGTCCAAATTGTGAAATGTTCGTTTTCCAGGAAGAAGAAGATGTGGGATTGATCCAAACTTCTCCTTGAGATGCAGATGTAAATCATCAAAATCACTGTATCGTCTGAAAACTGTCCAAGATTTTGTTCCTTCTGAACTTGCACGGTAAACGTTGATGGTGTACACTGCATATGTTCTGCCATCATCTTTACATGAATTTGTCTCTGTAATGGTAGCGTTAAGTCTGATATCATCATCAGGGGTCCACAACTTAATCACTGCTGTACCTTCCTGCTCTGGTTGGGACAACTCACTGTCAATGCTTGCAACATCATCATCATCTGCAGTAGAAGCAGTTTCAAGATCATCTGTCTTTTCTAAAGGTATTTCCAAATCCAGAAGACATCTGATGTAAGCTTGGCTTTTCAGAAAAGCCCCATAAAATGATTCCTGACATAGGATTTCATATACCTGAGCCTGACTTGAAAGAAGATGCCAGGCAGTTTTATGCAGACATTGATTTAGAGGAAGATGACAATATTCCTCTCAGAATTCTGTTGTTGCTCATGGATGAAATATTTGACCTAAAACACAAGAATTTATGGCTGAGGCGCCGAATTGTTGTGTTTCTGAGGCAGATCATCAAAACCACTTATGGAGACAGAATCAATCGCAAGATTGTTGACTATGTGAACTTCATGACTTCAGCAGAGCAGATAGCAGAATATGTCAAGTTGTTCAGAGATTCCTACTGGCCAGGTGGAATTTTGGCTGAAGCTTCTTCAGAGAGAAAGAAAGATGTCAAGGTTAGAACTCGAGTTGCTGCCAAAACAAAGATCTTTGGTAGTATTCCAGAGGAACTCAAGCGCTTCCTTGGTTCAGAGGTGACAATGGCAGGAGTTTGTCGTGTGTTTGACACTTTCCAATACTGCAGCTTAAACAAGCGCCTTCTGTATGTCTTGTGGGAAGGAATTCTTGAGTTGATGTTCCCCAACAACAAGTTTAATGACATTTTCCATAAAATACATGCAAAATCAAAGGCATAAAGTTGGGCCGGGACCATAACCATCAATGGTGATGAACAGATTGATTATTTCATTTGAATCTGAGAATTACATTCAGTGTCACTTCACTACACTTCTGATATACTTAATTGGCATTGTTTAATATAAGAAAGACAAATTTAAATGGCTCAAAGGGTCATGTGCATGGAACTTAATGAGAGAGTCCCAAGGAACATGCACAAGTTTTCACTTTTGATGAACTGTAAAATAATGAAAACAAAATTGTGCAAAATAGAAATTGTGCTTAGTCACACATCTTAATATCTCTCATACAAGCAGCACTTCCTATCTTACTTTGGATAGTAAAGAAAAATTAATCTTGTCATCATTATTTATAAGTTTTGAAATCTTGCAAAGGAAACTTATTGATATAGTAGTAAAACTAACAGTACTCAAATTTTATGTTCTACCAGAACTAAAATAACTTTAAGATAACTTACCTTTGCAGCAAGCCATCTTCAAAGGAACAAAATATTAACCCCGAGTAAAACTTATTTGACATAAGATTAATAAAACAAAAAATAAAAAGGCCATCTCTTAGATGACCCTTAAACT
>JAHPZR010019960.1:0-5000 GCA_019787425.1 Platygyra sinensis
CAGCTGAAATTTTTACACATTTTTCCATGTTAGGGAGAAAAACACGATTTGAACAAGGAAATGGCTACTAAAACCTCTGATAATGGTAATTGTAAAACGTCAACAGACGACACTTTGTCGGAGAAAAGAACTGGAAATGAAGAGGATTCGAGCAGTTCCAAAGAGGACACAGAAGAGGACGTCACACCGGAGGATCAAGATCCTACGATACCAGAAGTGAGCGAAAACGTCGACAAGAGAGAAAATGATCTTCAGACCAAGAAACCAGGAGACAGCGGAACATCTGAGGAGAGGAAAGAGAGTCAATCGAAACCAGGTTTAGGGTACATATGCAATTCAGTGGGACTTCTTCTTGGCTGTGCAATTGTGTGTCTGCTAGTTGCTATCTGTATTCATCAACACCCTGAACATGGAGTGAAAGGTGACTTCGACTTGGTGAAAGTTTTCGGAAATGGTGTCGACAAATTACAATTATCATTTACTAATCAGACTGAAAGATTCTGGAAGATTTTAAAGAACCGTGGCTTGGCACACTTGAGAAACAATAATCCATCACAACCACTGGTATTTTTGCTGGCTGCACCACCCCCAGCTCATGAGTGGGTAGATTGTCTGGCCACCAAACTTGCTGAAAAGTTAGATCCAAGACACAAGAGAAATTTAGCAAGAATTGAGGGAGCTGACAAGAAAGGGCATCCAGCAGACCAGATCAAGAAAAAAATGGATGTCTATTTAAAGAAAAAGTTTCAGGATGACCACCACACAGTGGCTGTTATTCATCATCTGGAGCTCCTTCCACCTCCATCACCCCTGTTGTTTTATTCTTACTGTGATGATCAGAATGCACCACACAAGCATGTGGCCATAATCTTTACTGTGCATTTACCAGAAGAGCCCAGTCCATCACTGTGTCCAAAGGAGGCTGAAGGAACTGTTGAGAAATACCTTTCTAAAGAAGTTTGGTTAAGGGATGACATGGATGCAGTTGCTGCTCTTTTAAGCCGCATTGCAGACACAGTTGCTCTTATGAATGGTGAATCAAATAATTTATTGAAGGCTTACTGTTCTTGAATTACTTTGTATTAAGTATAAGGAGGAACTAGAGAATGCTAGCTTAACTCATGGGGGAGTGGAGGAATCACATACAAAAAGAACAGGGGTGCTCATTGGAAATTTTGAAAAGATCCCCTAAGAGATGAACAAGATCTTGTGGACATGGGTTTTTTTTTTTCACCCCTAAGAGGTACCAATTTTATAACTACTCATTAACTCACAGCTCCATTATTTTTAAATATAGCAATGAATCAGTTGATTGTCAGATGTCTCCTGTCTTATTTTCCCGCTCAACAGTCTAAAATTTAAGCTCCTGCTGTTCACTTTTTGAGCCTGAATACCCTAAGAGGTACCAAGACTGCTTTTTGAATGCCTTATAGTTACGACAAGCACCCTTGTCCTTTTTATATGGGGGGAGTCCACCGCCCTAGGGGCTTAGCTTTGGTGAAGAATCCAGTCTAACCAATGAGTAATGCAGTCAGTTTAGTGAAAATGTCTTGTTACTGTTAGCTGACAATCAGCTAATTGTTTGCCAGCATATGGTTGACATAATGCTTCAAGCCTTATGTTATCAAGTATGGAAAGCCAAATGGTGTAAAATTCAAGAAACAAAATTGGCCTCACATTCAACAAATTTGTTCTCAAGGTCAGAACAGATTTCAATCAAGCTCAACAGTACCAATTTACGTTCAACCGATTTTCTCTCAAGGTCAAGACATTAAAAATCAAGCTCAACAAAACTATGTCACCACTTTCAAGAAAGTTTCTTTCAAGGGCAAGAGATAAATGAGTCAAGCTCAAGAGATCACCATTACTTTCAATGAAATATTTATCTCAATTTCACACTTCGTTTCATATCAACCCCAAATTCCCTAACACGTTTCAACAACTTGGCCTTTCAAGGTCAACGGAAGCCACTTTGTCAACAACCACAAACTGAAGATCTACTAAAATCCTGTCTAGTGGCCGTGGCTTGAAATTTTTTTCATCCCTTAGAGGTACTGTACCTGAGTGCTGAGACAAAATTTAAAAAGAAAAGTTGGGGATTTTCTAATATCCCATTTAGCTTTTAGGGAAAAAAAAACAGGTTAAGCTAACCTGTTTTTTCTTTTTTTCCTAAAAGCTTAAGGTACTGCAAAAGCTCTCTTGCCCTTGAAAAGTAATTTCTTGAAAGTGACAACGTTATTTTGTTGAGGTTGATTCTAAATGTCTTGACCTTGAGAGAAAATCTGCAGTTGAACGTGAACTGATTTTGCTGAGCTTGATTGAAATCTGTCTTGACCTTGATAACAAATTTGTTGAAAGTGAGGCCAACTTTGTTTCTTAAATTTTGCACCATTTAGCTTTCATAGTCAAGAGGTGTCAAAAATACTTTGAATGAGCCTCGGTTGTGAAAGGCCATCTTGTATGGTGATGCTAGTCATTACATCAGTAGGATATCTTGGTTTCTTAGTCAAATCAGGTTCTTTAGCAAAGGAAATATGCTTCAAAAAATTATTTTAGGCAGTTCAGATTTGCCTCTAAAACTCTGTGGAGTGATTGTTGAGAATAGAAATGTGGTTAGATTTTTTGGACAAAAAATTCATTTTGCTAGCAGCTAGCTAATTGAGAAGACAGAGTTGTTGGTGGTACTTGTTCTACCATGTTACTATTTCTCCCATTTATTTTAACATTGACAATGTAGTTATTTCATGTGTGAAGGCCTTAAGCTAGAACAGTTAAGTTTTGAAGTTTTAAAAGCTCTATGTATTGTGCTGAAAATGAACTTTTGGGTTTCTGTTCTTTTTTGCACTCAAACCTTGTAATTTTTAACTATTGTAATTTGTAAATAGAAAATTTGTAAATAGAAAATTTCTCATTTTTTTAGCCAGGTGTTAAGCTGGCTGAAGCTGTGATCAGTTTTTAGTTTTTCTGTGTTCTTGCCTACAGTGGCTGTGGCTGTGGTACAAGCAGCAATCAACAAAAACAAATGTACAGACAATGTTGAAGTAGTTTTGGCCTCTTCAAATACTTGACTTGAGAACTGTGAGATTCATTGTAGAAGGAGCAAGGTATTTTCCGAAGAACATGACCATTATCTTACCTTGCACACTTGAAGAGCAAGTTTGACAATAGCAAGTAAACCGATTCTAGTGTCAAATTTAAAGCATGAAGGCACAAAATATTTCATATTTTTCAGTTGTCTAAATCTGTTATGATTTCTGACGTTTCATATCTCTTTTCGTAAATATTCAATGCATTTTCCAGTGGGATAAGTGGCCTGACATGACTGTCTTTCTTGCTGATTCCTAATTGATAAGTTAAAATTTCAGAGGCACTGGGTTTATGCAAGGTTGTGAAGAGTAAAGAAAAGTAACCATACATTCTATTGCAGAATATTAGGACTTGATCGCCCAAGTTAAACTGGAAAAGACTAAAGTTAGTTTACGTTATAGAAATGTATTTAGAATACAATGTGAAATTAAAATTTGTAGAAACTGACTGCTTCAGGCGAGATTGATGGTACATGGTTTGCACTGGATAGCTTGGGTTCATCTGTTCCTCCTAAGGAGATGGGTGGAAGGGTAGTTCTAAAGACAAAGTGAACTAAAAATTTGTGGCAACTTGGAAGTAAAGAACAAAGTTTGAGAAAAATGGTCAATCATAAATGAACTAAAATAATCCCCCCCCGAGTTTACGACTGGTGGTCCAGAAATCGATCACTATGGTTGGTGATCGAAAATGTTGATCGCTGGGATTGAGATTGTGGACTGGTGATTGAAAATGTCGATCGCTATAGTTGAGGCTATTGATTGCTGATTGAGAATAATAGTCGCTATGGTCCAAAAACCAATTGAATATCAAGACTGACGATTGCTATGATTGGAAAAAAGATTGGTGTCGGAAGACGATCGTCAGAGAAATACCTCGCACGTGATCATGAGGGGAAAAAGGCATAAAGACAAATTGCCTGACAAATGATGTTGATAGTGATAACGAATCAGAACAGAACTCGACATCTGACTTTGTGTTTTCAGTGGGGGATACGTTGAGCCAAAGGAGAGGAACATTTGACAAATGTTCTCATCAACTCAGGAGCGACATGCAACCTTTTGGGCCAGGAAACGTGGGAGTGGCTCAAATCACAGAACATTCTGCACCAGACCCTATTTCCCTATGAGCTCCTATGGAAACACCAAACCACTTCCAACACAGCTGACATTATGTCCATGGACACTGGTATTATATGTGAAACTGATTTTGTACATGTCCACAAGTCTACATTGTAGAGAAACGGCAGGGATAAAACACGCAAGCTATCCGCAGTATTCCATTTGGTTTAAAAGAGAAAGTTGGATTAACTGCAAGAGAGTAGAATCGTAGAGCAAGTGCCTAAAGGACCAGCTGGCGGGTTTCATCGCTTCTTTTCGCACCCTAGTCTGATGGGGATATCAGGATTTTGTGGGGCGAGCGTTAACGAAGTCATAATTAAAGAACGTCAGTCTATCTATACAATAGAGGAGAGGAGGTGCTTTAAAGGACTTACTTCACAGCATAGTTAATAAAGGGGAATGATTATGAAACAAAGTTATTTGCTGTTTGTTTTTGTTCGCTTTTTGGGCTTGACTGTACACGAAACACAAATAGTTTGTTTACTCAGTACTGAGAAACTAATTAATAGAAATGTTTCGGTTACATAGTTCATGCATAGTGTCATGCATGAGGGCAAAACAAAAGATTGTGCAGGGTCGTGGACCTTTCAACATAAATCTTGACATCTTTGCTCCTTTGATGTTTGCCGGGCTTTATAACCAGTCCCGTCTATTAACTATGTTCACAGTTTGCACGTCTTGAAAAGTTTAGCTGAAATTTTTCAAGTTCGCCGTTTGAAATCCGTGTTACTTTCAGGTTTTTAAATTATATCTTTGTTGTTTCTCTATTGTAGTATAAACTATTATTTTTAGATT
>JAHPZR010019960.1:10000-12500 GCA_019787425.1 Platygyra sinensis
AACTTCTCAGTTAAACTGACAATCAAACCGTCTAAATCCAAATGGAGCCTTGTCAACTTAATAGGGAACTATTGTAAATAAAACTTTGACGTTACAAACTTGAACCAAAAAGAACGTTTCTAAGAAAAAAACAAGGTTTGTTCAATTCAAAATGCAACTCAGTTTTCAAGTCAAAAGATAACTTTTTAACGTTACACGAGAACTTGTCGACGAAGAATAAAGTTTTCAACTCAAGGTTTTTTTCTTCAATTGACCACGGAAATTTTTGAATATAGTGTGAAATTTTGAACACAAATATAAACATTTCTCAATCGCTTAACGCTTGGATGGGACTTTTTCAGTTCGTAAGAAGACGAGTAAAGTAAAATGTTAGTAGAACTTTTTCAGCTTACAAGGAACGATTCTTACTCCAGGTGGACCTTTTGTGTCAGTAAAATGGAACTATTGAATCGAAATCACAATCTCTTCTAAATGATAGTGATGTTTTTCAGGTCTAATAAAACGTTTTCAACTCGCAAAGGCGTCGTCAAAACTAAGATTTCACCTTTTTAAAAGAAAATGCGTTTCAAAACTGGACGTTTTCGATTAAACTGAGACGTGTTGTCATAAGGCTAAATTGCCGGTTTTCAAACACAAATGGAACCTTTTAATCAAAAACGGAAATGTTGTGAAGTTCGACTGGGCATGGAACTGTTTTAATTGAAATATAAATCCTTCACTCACTCATTCGGTCAGGCGACCCTTTCAATGAACCCATGAAAATGAACCAATGAAAATAGACCAATGAAAATGTTTCGTTTGGAGTACGAAACTATGAATGATTGTCAAAGAAATGTAGCACGTTTTGTTCACGTGTAGTGCAGGTTTGACAAAATTAACGACATTTTTCAGGGTTTTGCAAGCTTCGTGTCATTGCGACTTCAGAAAGATGGAGACGCTAAAAGTAAATAAATTTGGACGAACCTATAGTACTGGAACACTGGCGGCTCAAGCTATCGTTGTGAGGAGGAATTTTTTAATCCTTATTCGAACGTTCAGCTTGTGAAACGTGACATAGTTTACACTACCGTCATCCACAATTACACAACGACCGAGTTTTATTACGCGAAACGTGACTCTCGCCTTTCAGCAGATGAAGGTGTTGCTGAAAACGTTAAACAAAAGGACTCTTTGTTTCACCAGCCAATAGCTCTCTGGTTGGCATATTAATAACAATAGGTGACGTCACTGATATCTTTGCTATAGTAGATGACGGCGGTAACTATGGGCGCTTTCCATTCGGCCAAAAATTCCGAGATTTCCGGTCCGAAACTGAATGGAACGGTAAAAATTCCGGGAAAAGTTTTCGAAAATTTAGGAATACGTTTTGAGTGCACCCTCTTTTCCGGAAAATCGGAATTCGCTACTTGCACATGACCCATAATCCGTTGCGTTGTTGGGGGGTAACCAGTAGAAGAAATGTATGGTATCATGACAAAAATTAGTTCGGTGAGCTCGCAAAACCAGCTACTAATGCTTAAAAATGCACCAGAATTTACCAAAATCAGGATAGGAGAAATTTGTACTAGTTTATAACTAAATGTAGAGAAATTTTTTTTTGTCCATACATCGTCTGTAAAATTACAAGACGATGTATGGATTTTTAAGCATTAGTAGCTGGTTTTGCGAGCTCACCGAACTAATTTTTGTCATGATACCATACATTTCTTCTACTGGTTACCCCCCAACAACGCAAAGGATTATGGGTATGTGCAAGTAGCGAATAACCGGAAACTTGCTCGGGCCTAGTTTCTCCGCGCCTGGAAATCGAATTCAACATGGCTGATGCTCAAGCTTCTAAACATAATATTAGTGCTCTATCTGACAAACGACTGAAATATCTTAGTCGAACATCATTGCAGTGGATATGCCTCAACAAGCTTTAGTGACTACTGCGGAAATACCTGTGAGCTACGTGGAATGTGAGCATAACTGCTCGCTCGCTCGTCATTCGAAATCGACTCTTGAACTCGTCAGGAAAATAAAAAGGTATCGTACCCTAAATGTAGTCGCGAACTCGTTTTAAATTCTTACGATAAAAGTTATATTGTCACCCTCACCTAATACATCGTTTATTTCAACTTCAGCGTCGTCGATAGAGCAACCTGAAAATACTGTTCCATTCGTCGCATGGAATACTCGGAATTTCAAACCGGAATATTTGGTCAAATGGAAAGCTCCCTATGTCACGTTTCATGAGCTGAATGTTCACATGAAGATTAAAAAAAATAATAACTCCTCACAACCATAGCTTGAGCCGCCTGTGTTCCAGTGCGATAGGTTCGTGCAAATTTGTTTACTTTTAGTGCTTCCATCTTTCTGAAGTCGCAATGACACGAAGCTTGCAAAACCCTGAAAAATGTCGTTAATTTTGTCAAACCTGCACTACACGTGAAGAAAAAACGTGCTACATTTCTTTGACAATCATTCATAGTTTCGTGCTCCAAACGAAACATTTTCA
>JAHPZR010019961.1:0-14631 GCA_019787425.1 Platygyra sinensis
AGTTAATTGCTGTCCATATTGTTCCATTAAACTGCATCGCCCGGTTGAAATGAAAGTCGAAGAAAGAATCAAAGGTAAACGTCAAGGTCTCGCAGCTTTCCGAAGGTGACGTCATTCGCGGGAATCACTGGAGACTGAACAGAACTCTTGCCTGGTGCCTGGTGGAGGCCATCTTCCAAGTTTACCGAACAGTAAGAACCCAGGACCACCTACGACGGATTTACAGCAGACCACATGGTCATCAATGGCCCTGTTCGTTCCATACGGTAAGAAGGGAGAGATACACGTGCGGCTCCTGTATAACACGCTTGCTA
This sequence comes from Platygyra sinensis, assembly GCA_019787425.1. Classification (NCBI taxonomy): domain Eukaryota; kingdom Metazoa; phylum Cnidaria; class Anthozoa; order Scleractinia; family Merulinidae; genus Platygyra; species Platygyra sinensis. The sequence continues at coordinate 315 of JAHPZR010019961.1, forward strand.
CCGATTGCGACGCGTCTGTGAATTCAGCAGGCCAAAGCCTTCACGGCCCTATCAGCACCGCGTTCTGTCCCCATGAGTTGAGCCTGGAGTGAGTATCTATCCTTGATGTCCTGCAATACGTTCGCTTTACCAATCGGGCTGGCAAACTTCTGGTATGGACTTGAAAATCATCCCATGACCAAACGAGACTGCAGTGGTGTGCCACGCTGGGCCGACCAGCTCCCAGCAATATGCCTGCCCCGAGCTGCTGCTATGCTCACGGGAAGGAGTCGAATGCCAGGAATTTGAAAATGTAATCAAAAAAGATTTCGGGGGGGTTCAAGGTCAGGTCAACAAGGAGTACGTGGAGATCGTTGAGCGAGTTTTTTTCCCAACATGGGTGGTGATGGGACCTAAACCAACCAGCTCGGTACCGATCCACTGGAAGTGGTTCGGTCCGCAAAAAAAACTAGGTCACATAGGTGTGTTTAGATTTAGGCGTCGTTCAGGTAGCGCCATGGTAACGCTCCTGATCATTGCTGTCGCTATCTTGGATTCTACCCGCGCCACTAATGATGAAGAAGAAGACGACAGAGAAGGAACTGGAACCCAAAGAAGGCGTCCCCGAAAACAACCGCGTAAAATGTTGTCACAGAGGCTCACCTCCTTTGGCTTTTAGTCGCGCAGGTTCCCCCCCCCGGAATTTTGTGCTGAAATGTAATACTTTTAAGCTAGATATGGGAAGTCAAGTTACTTGCTTAGTTTTTGAAAATTGCAATTTGTAGATTTTTAGGTTGAATTTACGTCAGAACGTTTTCTGATGACAGATAATTGAAATAAAATATTCCATCTGCCTTAAGAAGAAAGAAATGTAATTATAGACGTTTTCAGTAGTCTATTTCCATGACTTTTGTTGTTGGTTGTAATGTCTGATTGTGTATTCAGACAATTAAGTTAATCACTGCTGGTGGAATGGCAATAAAACTGCATTGCAGCTTTACTTGACGATATCTGTTTCTTTCCCTTTCTATCTATTTGCAAATCTTTCACCGCCAATTGCTTTGATAAGGGCATGGTAGTGGGAAACTGATCTAAGCAAATGTCCAAAAATCGATCGAGGTGTTGGCTTAGTCAACTCTGGAGTGCATTAGCATAGGTAGAGCTGCCTAGTGTTCAGGTTTTTTTTTACAATACACGAGAGATTGAGGTTTTGGGTACGAGCCATCTGTGACTTCATAGTGTTATCCAGTTGTTGCTTTCACTTATTTAGCTAGCCTTCTTGAGCTCGCAAACAGTCTTTTGTACAAGAGTTTTGTTTTGAAACACAGCTACCTCTAGGTAAGCCTCCTACACGAGTTTTTCCCTTACAATTTGTTTGCCTTTTTAGCCTGCCGTCATTTTAAAACCAACTTAACCAGAGTAGTCAGAGGTTGATTCTGTTAACATGATGAAAAATAGAGAAAACCTGGTCCTAGCGTTACTAAATGCATTTTCGAAAATTGAAGGGTGTTTTACTACCCCGTAAGAATCAAAGTAAAATCTTGGTTTCGCTGAATCGCTGAATAAGATCTGTGAAAAACAAAGAAAGAATAGTATACACATGAACTGGGCTTCAATGATAGACTTAGGGCCTGATTATATGAGCCGGGCTGGCCCGGTTAGCCGGCTGCTTCGGTGTTCCGAGATGACTTTCAGGCCGGTATTAAATGAGGCAAGCCAGCCCGGTTGATGACTGATGCGATGAACCGTGGGAAACCGGAGCGACTTGATTTTGTACTCTCATTGGCTTAATAAGCCGGGCTGGCCCGGGCAGACGCGATTACATGGAAAAATCTCAGCCCGGTTGTCATGTAATCGCGGAGTTGATTTTTGTTGCATTTAACAAACGTGCCGAGATCCCGGCAAATTGACACTAGCCCGGCTAACCAGGCCAGCCCGGCTCATGTAATCAGGCCCTTAAGATTGGACGCAGACGGGTGGAGATGTTATAAGTAATAGTACGGCATAAACACTTGGTATTAATAGCCTTTGATTTCTCTCTTATTATAGTTGACCTTAGAATTTCATGTCGCAAAACGTCGACACGTAAATTGTTTGATTTATGAGGGGGAGGGTTAAAGTCGTAAAAAGGTATAAATGGAATGGGATCTAAATTTTGACCATTTTAGACTCGTTTTTGGTAGTCTTATCTGGATTTTAGGGTGCTACTAGAAGAAACCATTTTTAACGAATTTTAACTACGTGAACAGAAAGAATGCTCAAAGGCAGTCCTCAGGCCTACTCCCTTGGAAAATTTTCCACCTGCCACCTGACTATGTACGCCGATGATCACTAACTACACGGTGTCGGCAAGGAAAGGTGATCTCAAAATGGTATGATAGCAATCTCCTCCAGGATAACTTCTCTAAATATCAGGCCATAAGTTTCGTCCCAAACAAACCAAATATAAAGAACTAAACATTAACATAGATTTCCACCAAACAACATTCCGAAATAATGTTTCTTGGACTGATAATTGATGACAAGTTTAACTTTTATGGGGCACGTTAGCAACATATGTAAAAAGGTGTCTGCGCAAGAACATGTCTTATCGCGCCCTTGGAATATGATTCCAACGAAAGCCAAACCTGAGATCTACAAATCGGCAATACTTCCACAGCTGACCTATTGTCAAACGGTATGGCAGTTTTGTTGCTTGTCCGGCGAACGCAAAGTGAAACGTGTACAGGAACGAGAATTAGTTGCAGTCTATTACAGCAAGAGCGCCAAACTACCTACTCTACGCAGTCGCCATAATTATATATAAGGTCAAAAACGGCATCGCCCCTTCCTATATAGCTAAACTGTTTAACAAAACTATAAGCCGCTATGCTCTGAGAATCGCTGACTTAACCATCCCCAGAATCATTTTTTTTTCCTGAATTAATTGCTACTTTTGAAAAGCGGACCGCACGTGCATACCCCCACAACCTGAAAAATTCAAGAGAGTATCCTTAGTCAGAGCCTCAAAGCCATAGAAAGACATTTAGAGTATAGGCAAACGTCATTCCTGCTCATGAAGCTCAGTCTAGAAGACTCTTTTGACTCGATTGTTTTGGTGTTTTCTCGAAAATAACATAGACTGGCAGCGGTCAATGAAGCCATCATACACCCGAAAAACCTCAGACTACCTCCGTTCCAGCAGAGTCCAGACTTTCCCGCTTTTATAATTAGCACAAGGCGTTGTCAGGGTCTATCACGCAAACAATGGCAGTCAAGAAAAGTGTTTGGCATGCAGCACGAGTCCAATGCGGATTGCTATGTTTAACGTATTTTTTAACGTATCTTCCAAGCTATGAAAATAGTCTCAGCTTGTAATTTGCTCAAAGGCTTTTCATTGAATTCAAGTATAAATGGCAAGGAAGATTTCGCCCGCTGAAAACAAAGCATAATGCAAGGGGTTGGCTTTAAGTACATATTCCCCAATAGTTAGTACATTGTATGCATCAAGTAGTGATGACAATCTGCATAACCGTACGAAACGATTTCTACAAGCTAGAGTTGTCGACCAAAATCAGCAAAATATTCTTTCCGTCTTGGTAAAATTACAAACTGGCACCTTGCAGAAACTGACCATCCTGTTAGATTTCGAACTGGGATAAAGTAGAAACAATTATGCACCAATCAATGCAGGACTAAAAGCGGGAAAAGCTAGTTTCTGAACATTATCCTGATTCATGTTCTTGGCGGTTCAATCACAAATCAAGGAAATGTGCTTTGCCATTTTCTTTCAAATAAAGCTCTGAATGGCATAATTAAAATAGCTGCTTTCTGTTTTTATTTATTTATTTATTTATTTATTTATTCATTCATTTATTTATTTATTTATTTATTTATTTATTTATTTATCTTTTGTCATTTGAATCAGGAATTTCTCGCTGAAACACAAATAATCCCGTACTCCTGTGTATTCGATCGTCGTTCACGGTTCAACACGAGCACATTGAAAGCTTATACATGATGGTAAGCTGAACACCCGAACTAAGACCTCTATTATTAAAGCCGTACAGCGGTATTTTTCATTTAACAAATTCACGTCAGTTCTTCATGTGTCTGTCCTGTTACTGATCATGAATTTCGTCATAACATAGTCAAATTAGCTGTGTAATTATTCTACTTAGTATAATATAATGATATCTAATTTAATGCGTCAAGCCACTGCTCGCCTCGAATAGCTGTAGCTAACTGCGAGCGGTGGTACATCATATTTCGTATTTTGTTAATTTTCTTAATAAACTTGAAACTTGAATTGTTGAAACTTTAAACTTGGATCCACGAGACGATACCGAGTGAATCCGCAGACTACTTTGACAATGTAATGACGAAATTCGTTGTCTATTTGCTTTTTACGATAAAAAACTGTCAAATTGTACGCTCTCGCTCTTTGCCGCATCGCATAAATTATATATTCATGTGTTTGTCCACTTATTGGCGATAAAAATTAGTCAATGAGCGCTCGAGGATTTGTGCTGTTTTTGTAAAACCAATAACTGATGTATCCCTATTGCACGACATTTTTCTAACCAGTGACCTCTAATTAGAATTTCATTTTTATAGAGTTTTCTGATTGGTAGGATAATTCCGTGGGGCGGCTATACGCCGGGCAGCGGTGCTCTACGCCCGACAGTCAAAAATTTTCACAGAATTTCCACTGAAAGACTCTTTCAAACTTCTTGTTGGTGCTTATCGGTGTTTCTTTTAGAATTGTAGATCGATTTCGGAAACTATGTTCGTTTAAGAGATGACGAAATATCCAAGCTTAGCAAGACAAAATACTATAGTAATCGGAATGTGCTTGGCACTTAGAAAATTTACGCTCAATTTAGTAATTACAGAAAGTTTCTATCAAACCTGATAAGAAGATGCGATGTTTCTTTGGAATAAGCAAGCGATTCTAAGGGCCTATTTACAAGAAGGGAGGGTTACCCTAGCAAGCGGATTAACCCTAGCTGGAGGTCAAAAGATAGTCAGGATTTACAAAATTTCACAGGTAGGGTAACTCTACAACCCGGGACAACTCAGTAGTGCGCAGTTACACCCAAAGGGTCTGGAAAAAATTTAAAAAATAACCCAGGTAGGCGGGTTACCCTACCTGGAGTGTTTACAAGGGAAAAGTTAACCCGCCTGCCATGGTAGCCCTAGCATTCTGTGCGATGCCTTTGGGAAATGATAAAGCTAAAGGTGCGGGAGAATTTGCTCCACTGCTCTAAAATGAAAAAGAAACAGGCCAAAAAAGGCGAAACAAATGTAGAATAAACAATTGTCAGATTACAAGAGGAACTTGGCAACAGAAATGCTGGTGACACGTTTTCTTCACACCCGGAGGAGCAACTAAACGAAAGTAGACGTGAGCTTGAGAAGATTATTGAATTTCACGCTAAAGTAAGTTCTAGCATGCAACAGTGCGGTACTAGCGTTTTGTAGCATATAACAGTGTCCCACTAGCGTTTCCCTGTATTGAACAGTATCGTACTAGCGTTTTCAAGTATTGATAATTTGTTTTTATTAACTGGGTTGATAATGTGACTTCGCCACCGTAAAAAGATTCGGAAACTGACCTTTCGAGCATAATAATTAGCCCTTTGTCGGAGCAAATCGAGGAATTGTGAGTTTTGTGTGGTTTATATACAGAAATATGGAACTACGCTATTGATTGGTGCCTGGTAACGTGAAAAACAACAGAATAAATTGGTTGAATGAAAAGCGTTCGTTGATACCGTGAGTGCCGATTTGAAATATAAATTTTTGTTCTAGAGTTTTGCGGCTTTCTATGCTTCCTTGATGTAGTGACAGGCCGCAGAGTGCCATATGTTGCTTAGAATGATTGGGTAGATTTAAGTGTCTAGCGACCGGTTCAGATGCGTTTTTGTCTTCTTTCTCTACGTTGCGATCGATCGCCTAGTCGTCTCCCTGTTTCGCCAATGTATAAATTTTTGCAAAGAGTGCAAAGTATACATAGACGACATTGGCTGAGGTACAGGTAAAATGATCAGTGATCCTAATGGATCGCTTGGGTCCCGACAATTTCTCGTGAAAGAACATGTTTTGCATCGTGCGCGTGCGCATTTTAAAGTTCTGGGTTGATCACTCGTTTGGAATGCACTTTTAACTTAAAAGTTAAATATGTTTTTGTCGCGTTTGAATGAAATTAAAGGAAGTTGCGTAAAGATTCTAGAATCTTTACGCAACCTCCTTTATTCACCTTCTTAGACATTTGCACGCTTACAGATAACGACAGGTACAGTATGAGCCAATCTTGCCTGTCTTTTAAACACACGTTTTCCCACTCTAAATTCGTTTCAGGTTATCCATACTTTAAGTTTGGCACACACGATGGGACTAGTCCCTGCGACTAGTCTCTGCAACAAGTCGCAGGGACTAGTCGCATCGTGTGCACTGGCCATTTTTGCCACAAAATCTAGTCGCAGGGACCAAAATTTGGTCGCTGCGACTAGTCCCACGAATTCAAACTGGTTTGAATCGCAGGGACTAAAGTTAGTCCCTGCGACTAAATTTTGAAGCAAAAGTGGCCAGTTCACACGATGCGACTGGTCCCTGCGACTAGTCGCAGGGAATAGTCCCATCGTGTGTGCCGACCTTTAAAGACGTCAGAGACTGGAGCCAAAAAATTACATTCTGATAATGTAAGCTTCAAAGATCCTCATTCCCAGGCTCTCCCTTGCACCCCCACCCCCCCTCTTGTCGTTGAGTATTCAACAAAACACAAAACATTAAAAGTCGCCCAAAGGAATCTAGGATGTTGCTAAAAATGTCCTGGTAAAGTCAAGTATCCTTTAAGTTATTTGTAATAGCGTCGTTAAAAACGACGGAATGTTTAATCTTTAGATGTAATTTGATTCTTTTCCTAGATTTCTACCTTTAGCATGCGATGGCCTTTGGAAAGGATTCACTGTGGATTCAGCTCTGAAGTTTATCAATAATATACTGGAGGTAATCTGAATTTCAGCTGTTGGTAAACAAGCATCTGAGGCTAGCTAGCGCTATCCTTTAACATGCATCAGTTTGCAACTTTATACTTCTGCAGGCCAGTGCTACAACTTTTCGCTATTTCGAACCCCCTGGGGGAAACGAGAAAGAGGTCGAAAAACGAGAATTTGAAATGGCCGATAGTAAATTACTGAAGGGCAAATCCAAGGGAAGTGGCTTTGAGTTCGAAATAACAGGAAATTCGGCGGAAATAACCGAGTTCGAATTAGCAGGTCCATCTGTATGCATACGTTCGAATTAGCTTCCAGCCCGGTTGGAATTAGCGCCTCTCCAAAGGCTTAAAATTCGGAATAAGCGACTTCCTTCAAATAAGCCTCCCGCTCCTACCAGAGAAAATATAAAGGTACGATAAATGAGACAAGCTGCATACGGTGCTGTTGGACTAGGCTACACTACAGATTTTTTGCGGATTCATAAATGTTTCCGGATTCGTCAGTTTTAGAGTATTCTGATTCGTAAGCGTTTACACTGAAAGGATATTCTGATTCCTAACCGTTCACAAACGACGACAACTCCGGAAACATTCATGATGAAATGGTTAACAAGCTGTTTTTGTTGCCTCGACAACGAGAAAGAAAATGTCGCCAAAAAAGGCTAAGGTTAAATTGACACAGTCTGAAGTTTTCTTTCCACTCGCTTACCACGCTGTTCTTGACAATCATTTAGTCCCACCAGGCATTTGTCCTGGTCTTATCCAGAATCGCCCAGAATCGTGCCATCGTCATCTCCGTACGATAAAGTAAGGAGGACGTCAACATTGTTTGTATCGATAATTTTGGTTTCTGAGTTTGTTTCTATGTTCGTAATAGTGCGGGTTTGCTTCTCATTTCCTCGATAAACATCCATTTGAGCTGGCTTTCCTTTTTACGGTATGCAAAACATTTTTTAATGTCAAACGCATTGTTGTTATTATTCTATTGAAGAAGTAAAATACATTTTTGACAGGCAACTCTGAAACGTCTTACAATATATTTCTGCATGCATACATTTTTCTGTTCATCTCCTGCAGGCACCAGTTATAGCGAAGCAGTCGATAATTTGTTCAAGACGTTGTTCCCTTCCGATCGTTCGTGTTTATAAAATTAGCCGAACAAAAGAGTGCTGAATTTCACAATAAAGATCGAGATTTTCAAAAGGCTGTTCAGTTGGTCAACATATACTCCCAATCAAGTTGTTATGCATACATTAACAATGCCGGGAAGAAATCGAAGAAATCTTTATTCAAAACTTTAAACGCCAACCTTGGAAGTGGACAGCCTAAAAAACACTGGAAAGAAATGGATGCATTATTAAGCCAAGGGCTTGCTCTTCTTGGTCCTAAACGTTTTTCTGATCTTTACCGTGGTGGCTGTTAGAGCTGTTAACATAGACACAGAGTGGACTGCCGACCAGTTTCTCAGTACTTCACGCGATCCAATTGTAGCGCTCTGGTACGCGCCAACAAAGTCATTTATTCATTTTAAAAAGGTGAGAGGGACTGATATACACAAATATTCGCAATTTCCAGGTGAACGTGAAATCCTGTTAGCTCCCGGCACAAATCTGACCGTTGTGCAACTTGAAACCGACATTGCTCGAATACGCGAAGAAATCAAGAAAATATCACCAACCGCAGTCGAACCAGATGACGTCAAACAGTATGTCGTGCTTGATGGCTCAGGATGAACAAAAAAAAAGGTGGTTTCAGGAACTCATGCGTCTGTGGTCAGCCTAAGTTAATTAATTTATTATAAACACATATTCCTCCTGCCTCATACATATTTTATTTACCTGTTGCTAGTAACATTGTAGGGAATGATTATTATTCCAGAAATATACAATACAAAAAACTTTTTTCCGTATAAAGTGTATTTTCGGGTATCTATACAGTTTTTTTTATAAAACTCAATATCTAGGATTTGAAAATGACTTTAAGACCGTTTTACCGATAGATTCTTCGCATAATAGACCTTTTCGATAATTGCGTCACGAGGACTCGTTTTGCCAGCACACGAGACACAACTCACGAGACACGAGACATTCCTGATCCCATCCACTAATTACCGAGAATGACACCACACAGTGGCTCCATAGTTACCATGTTAAACATTCTTTATATACTACCTGTAGCATTAATTAAATCACTCCAATGTTCAAATACACACCTTTTCTAATTCTCATACCAGTATGATAGAATTCATCATGAAGCAACTGCAAAAGGTCAGGGGCACCCAACGAGAATATAGTTCAAAAACACTAAAACATAGCATTGTTGAAAGTATTTTGGTATTTAAACGGTAGATATAGGCATATTTTTATCCCCTAAAAATTTTTCATCTGTTCGGATTTCCTAGCTGAAAGTCTAGTGATCCGAAAATTACAGGGATCAAAACTTACCTTTTCGAAAATTTCAGCCAGAAAAAAGGCTCCCGAAAATTATAGGCGACCTTTTTAGGGTAAAAATCCGTTAAAAATAGGCAATTATACCATATTTTAGATGTTCGAAAATCTTAGGAGAAGCAGGCAAGCAAGAAATTTTACAAAAAATGTTCCGAAAATTCTAGATCTCAAATAGTCTTCCGAACAGATATATTTCCGAAAATTGTCGTTGGGTGCCCCTGAAAGGTGACCAACCTCCTCTTTCAGTTCTCTTGTACTGACATGTGGGGAATACTGAAAATGTAAACGGAAGATGCCTTTCTATCACTTGACTAGTTGACTGTCATTTCCAAATATGATCGAATACATTGTAGACACACTGCATGTGGTTAACTATTACTACCCCAAAACAGTGTGTCCATTTAATGCAACATGTTTGCCGCGTATATTACAAACTGAGTCTATTTAGCAGCTAATTATTATGCCAAAATTTGTAAACAGGGTATCTGATTTATAACTGGCAATGTCTGAATAATTGCCCTGTTTGCTGCTGCTGCTTTATTTATTGAAGATATATATCATGTAAACAGGAAAAAGCTGAATTATAAAGGAACCACAATGAAGATTTTTTTGTTTTACTCCACTGAAAATGGATGTAGGAACCTGACTCATGATCAAATTTGTAGAATATTTCTCTACTTGCACAATCCCATAATACACCTCTTTTACCCCCAAAAATTTGCATAGGCATTGTTTTAGATTACTCTTGGGACATGTTCATGTCCCAGGAGAAGTTGCAAACAATGAGTATGCAAAATTTTGGGGGGGATAAAAGAGGTGCATTATGGTATTGTGCAAGTAGTGAATTGACAAACTATTTCGCGTACTTCTGCTTGCAATATGTGGCTCACACAGCACGTTGTAACCTTGTTTAGATACACATTTACGTATTCAACGTACATTTTTATGCATAAAAAAGCAGAGAAACCGTTTGATTTGACAAGCTTTTGATGAGGATACTTGATAAAACGTTGTGTAATTTTGACCCGGTTTTGTGTACAAACATTTTCGTGTCTAGATTGGCTAAAAATACATCGATCCTGGTATTTTAGCTTGCAAATACTGAGCATACAAATATTTCAAATTTTACAAGAAATTTACCTTTGTAGTCATCATCTAAATGTGTAAAATTTCAAATTTTGTGTCGGAGCAACCCAGATCGAAGTCAAACCTCACGTTGACAACTCTGTACAGCGTGCCGAATGATACGAAATCTTTTGCCCGTTGAGATCCCAATAAACGATATTAACACAAAACAAATATCACTGAATCAATAAAAACTGTTATTTATTAAAAAGCGTTGAAATTTTTTATAGAATCTCTATGTAGACACCAACTACACACGTTCGAAAATTTTAAACGCCATGATGGAAAATTCCGCTATGTAACTAAACTACCATGATGCTTTGCGGTTATGCAAATGGCCCATTGAACTCTATGTAATCCTATTTATATTCATGACTCGTACACAGGAATGGGTGTGCAGCTCGAACTGTGAGCCTGAGTGTTTAATGCCGTCCGAATATCGTTACAAAGCTCAAATAAGACATTAGTTACAATAACACTTGTAAATAAATACCACTCAGGCCATAAAGCTTTTGCAACCGCCTGATACGAAAACCCAAAAACCCAGTGGGAAAAATGGGAACGTATTCCCCAACCAAAAGCAGGCGCACTAACCTCTGGGGGCTAGAGGTGATGTAAGATTACCAGACATACAAGATGAAATGAACTTAAATTAAAATTTGAAAGTTCGAGAGCTGAGATGAATACATTACAACCTGTCAAACCTTATATATGGTTACAGCGAGCATTTCATGCCAACAGGAAAATATTTACATTCTTTGTCGCTGTCACTTACAGTTCAGCTCCGCCGAATGTAAATACATTACTGGGAGGCTAACTGTAGGTAAACATGCCTATACCAGTGAGCTCCATATATATCTCGAGTACGTAAGAACTTGGTTGCTAAAAGTGAAGCCAAAGATGGCGGAAATTGACGTCCAGTGCCAATCCCTTTCTATTGTTTTCCACCGCGCGGTTTGAAATTGACGTCCAGTGCCAATTCCCTTTGGCCTCGCGCTTCGTCCAGTGCCAATCCTCTTTGGCCTCCCGGTTCACAAGGAGTTTGCCGAAATTTCGTGTTTTTACTTCGATATAAATAATAACACTATGATTTTATAAAGTAATAACTTGTTTGAGGATACAATCTGTCAGAAATAACTAAAATTACTTGGGAAAAGATAGTTTAAAATCTGTGTACAGCCTTAACAGGTTTGGACGTCAAAGGCCGCCATGTTTGGCTTCACTTACCAAATAGGCCAAACATCAGAAGTTCTTACTCCAGATATATGTGGAGCTCACTGGCCTATACTTGCCTAAAGCCAAGATGGCGGCCAATAGAGGCTTGTTGCTATGGTGATTGTAGGTATAAAAGACACGTGGATTACGCGTGGAGCTGTCCCGAGAGCTGAAAGGCCTGAAATCCAAGTTTTTGGATGTCAATATTTCTTCGCTTTTACACGAAAATACTCATTTTACGGTGCTAAATAAACTTTTAAAAAAGCAAAAACAACTGAAAGGTAAGATTGTTTCACTTTCAGGCATTTCATCTTCTTTTCTTTTCAAATCCATCCCAGATGGTCGAGAAAAACAAGAGCGTACTGATGTTTCGAGCAGGTTTTTTTGCGATTTTGTTTTTCGTTTGGCATATTACTTTGCCATTTACGATGAACTATTTATAAAATTTACTTATTCTGAAAGATCTTTTATTTCATAGATACTGAGATAGCCACCTTAAATTATCGATAATTTAAGGTGGCTCTGAACTCCCTTCGCAGAATTTTTTTAAACTTTGCAAAAAGTTGCATCTTATCATGCTGATTGCAATTCGATAATAAAAAATGGGGGTCACCGAGCTCGTTTTTGAGTTATATGCACTTAAAGCTAGAATTAAGGGTGCTCTTAGCAGGTCACATTGTTGCTATGTTAACCTATTGTGCCACAAAATTAACAGCAACTTGTTCACCGATGATTGGGCAGTTTGTTGATACCATGATTTTGGCATCAACCGGTATAGAGTGGTTATAATGGCCCATCAAACTCTAAGTCTTGGAAAGTTTTCAGCCACCTTAAATCCATTAGCCAATAGGAAACGCGAACGATGAATTTTCACTAGTGAAAAAACGTCGTTCGCCCAATCAGAAACGCGAACGACGAAAATTCACTAGTGGACAATCGCGGCCCGCGAGTTTCACTCCGATTCTTGAATCCAACATGGCTAGTTTAAGGTTTGCTTCTTTGGAAGGCTCCATTGATGAGATATTAACTGAAGAACAAGAAAACCAGAACACAGTGATGAAAACGAAACGAGACGTTTTTTTTTTTGACAGAGTTCCCTTAAGGAGAAGCTGCCTTGTCAAATATCAGCGGCTAGTATTCGCCGGTAATTCCACGGCAATCAACCTCTGTACCAGACGTTGCTAGAAGAGGCAAGCGACGAGACATTCGCTTGCAATTTGCGCCCGAGGGGGGTACTTGACCAATGTTTGGGTACAGGGGTGCCGCCGAGGGTTTGAAATCCTGACCCTGTTTAGGACAAAAATACCCTAAAAACCCTACCCTGTGTAGGACAACAACCTCCATTTTAAGAGCCTGTTTAGGACAAGCGATAAAATGCACACTCGCTGGTTTTACAGGAATTTACACTGTTTAATAAGTCATTCAAACTGAAGAAAACATGCTCGAAGCGTCTAAAACCACGTTGTTGCGTCTCTATATCTACACTTGAACTAAACAAAAAGCCGTCAAGCATTAAGCTCTAAAATACCGTGGCAAAATGTCGTCATTGCAACTTTAGAAGGGCGATTTTTTTTAATAGCAAATCAAAGAGGAATGATTTTTTCAATTTTTGTATAATGAATAAGAGGAACTTATTTTTGAGGTTAATTTTATTTTGATTAAAGCACCAATAGAGCTTTTACAGAGAAAAATATCCCTAATCAATATATATCCCTCACGTCTGCGCGACACAGTAACATCTTTCTTTCATCACGTTATCCAAGACAAAGAAACTATACCTACCATATATGTCGGTTTACTCAGTTGATATTGCACAAATCTGGAAAAAAAATGCGTCGCTTTTCTGCCGCTCGATCGCATGCTCTTTCAACTTCTCGCAGGCTCCGCGCCGCAGGCTAAGAAAAGAAAGAGACTGCTCGCAGTCTGGATTAAAGTCTCTCGGCTCGAAAAAATATACCCTGTTTAGGACAGGTTCTAACCTGTTTAGGACAGAAGCAAGTCGAATTGTATACCCTGTTTAGGACAGGGAGGCCAAAAAACCATACCCTATCCAGCGGCACGTCCCCGTATAGCCCAAATAAGGGAGTACCCCCCCCCGGGGATTTGCGCTTGCTTTCAAATTTAGGGACGCGAAGACCATGCAAAATTGCTTAGCCTAGCACTTAGGAAACGAAAACATTGAACAAAACTAGGCGAAGATTTCTGCGCGAGAAACTGCAAGACGCAAGGGATAAACAAAAGAAGCAAAATACGAGTCGCGGATGAGATCAGTTGCCGCGAAATTTGTTACTGCTCAACTCATGGGTTGACACATTTTAATTGGCTTATCACAGTTCGCGGTTCATTGACTCATTTCAAAAGATCACATTTTTGTGGATAATTCGTTTGTTTTTTAGGTTTTTGAATTTTTTTTTTTGAAAATTCAGATAAAGTAAAAATTTGAATTTAATATAAAAAATTAATTTTGGACAAAATAGGCCTTTAAAGGTCTACAGTAAACTTAATTGCGATGATCATTCTTTACTTTCATCAACGGCGGCAGTCAGTGAAATATGAACTAGACGCATATTTG
>JAHPZR010019962.1:0-2500 GCA_019787425.1 Platygyra sinensis
ACTTTTGCCTCTTAAAAGAATTCTTTGATCCCTATTAATTTTTCCTTTTTTGAACTTCTGAAACAAGTAACTCATTTCCTCGTATTGGGATAATTTTTTTGTCTTCATCTTAAGTATTTTCCCGAACCTTTGCACTGATGGAGACAGTCCTTCACAGGAGAAAGATGGCGGCTGTACATTTTACCACAATACCATGCAAGCACTGCGCATTAAGGATTTCTGTACGTTTTTAGGAGTGCTGTTAAAGTTTTGGCATTCGCAATTTTTTTTCGATGGAGGACTACAGTTTACTTAACTTTGATATCTGATTTCAGGCTGAGCTAGCTGTGTATCGACCCCACAATGCTTCGCTTATTGCTGTGTGCTGTCAGTTACCTTGCTGTGATGAATTCTGTGCAATGTCAACGCATAGGCATTGAACTTGACGTTAACCTCAGTCTTAAAGCAAGAATTGGAGCAGGGGGTGCCTGTGTGTCTGGTGACATGGAAATCGAAGAGAGGACAAGAGGCGTTGTTCGTGTCTCGGAGCTTTCCGTAGGTGACATCATCTTCGGAATCACGGGAACTAATCGGAACCCTGTCTGGTGCAACGTGGTTGCTGTGTTTCCTGCAGCTGGTGGCACAAACAGGACCACCCATGACGGCTTCACTGCCGACCATATGGTCATTGACCACACAGTTCACCCGTATGGTAAGAAGGGGGAAGTAAGAGTGGGACCTATCTACACGCTTGCCACCGACTGCGATGCTTCTCTGAACGCAGCAGGCCAGGCGTTTACACCCATCAGCACTGCGTTCTGCCCGCATGAGCTGAGCTGGAGCGAGTATATCACCTTGATGTCTGCAATACGTCGCTTTGCCAATCGCACTGGTTACTTTTGGTTTGACACGTCTGTATACCACGACAACGACACTGCAACGGTCCCACATTGGCTCGACCAACTCCTTCAAATATGCCATGAGCTTCTGCTGTGCTCATGCCAAGATCGATGTCAGGCTCTTGAGAATGTTATGACAGAATTCGTTCACGAGCATCTTGACAAGGAATACGTGGTGGTCGTTGAGCAAGTCTTTCCCAACATGGGTGGTGATGTTAGTAAGAATCAAGCTGGTACCATCACTGAAGTGGTTCGTCTTCAGGAAAGCAGTCAAATAGTGCTATTTGCCGTTTTTGGTAGCGCAATGGTGGCGCTCCTGGTCATCGCTGTCGTTCTGTTGTTGTACCGGGCACGAATGAAGGCGGAGAAGGAACAGCAACCCAAGAAAACTGTGGAAGTAGAGGCATAAATTTTGTTACCTATCATGCAACTGGTTTACTTTATTTGTTTGCTTTTAGTCGAGCAGTTGGCAATTTTCTTTGAAATGAAGAGTTAAGTTGTCCAGTTTGCTAATAATAGGGAGTTGATTCATCTAATGAGGCTTTGAAAATCTTTAATTTTTAGGTATTAAGGAACTGATATGAATACTGATCATGTCGCTTTGAATTTAAGTCAAAACAGCTGAAAAGAAATATTTTTAGCTTGCATCCAGGGGTTCCACTATTCCATTTGCTTGACGTGGCCAGAAACGAAGAAGTTTGCAGTAATAAGCTTATCTTTATGCTTTTTCATGTTATTACATGTGATGTATTCAGAGTATTCAGTCAATCGCTGCTGCTGGTAGAAAAGCAATAAAACAGTTTTTAAGTTCTATTTTACGGAGTCCAGTCTGTTCTTTCTCTCATTTCCATCTTTTAGTAGATGTTTCACCGCCAGTATTCGTTTTGATGTGTGCCTGGCAATGAAAAACCGTCTTGAACAAATCAGGGATTTGAAAAAAGAACGGGCCTAGTCTTCTCTGGAATACATTAGCATGGAATGCTCTACCTAGTGTTCAGAATCATTTTAGACAACCACATCGTGTAAGAAAGGTTTTGAATACCAGCAATCCTGAGACGTTAATTTCCTTCATAGTCGCCTTAACAACCTTACTAAGCTAGCTTTTAATTTCTGAGCACGCAAACTTTCCTTTTTATTCAGAAAATCTTTTTTTTTTTCAAATCAAAAATTCCTTCAGTTTAACTCTTCTACGCGATCATTTTTTCTTCATTCCTTTTTTCCTCTTTTATCCTTCCATCCGTTTCAGTTCAGTTTAACAGAGAAGTCTACAGTTCATTTTGTTGAGCCAATGAATCACTTGATGAAAAATAGATAAAAGCCGGTCTTAGCGTAACTAAATTCAGTCATGAAAAGTGAAAATTTTCTCCCACATCGTTAAGAATCGATTTTAAAGGAACAATTTTATATATGTTTCTCGGCAAAAAATACTACATCTGTGATCAGAATTGACAAAAAAGTCTTTTTAGCGCGTGCGTATTCTAGGGGTGGTAAGGTTCAGATCAAGAGTGAAAGGATAAGTAAATATTTTTAGCAGTAATTTCTTTACCTTTCTTACACTTTTTTTTTTTTTTGCTCATTCAGTAGAAAGGCAATGAATAATAGACTAATTTAATGCAATAAAA
>JAHPZR010019962.1:7500-23206 GCA_019787425.1 Platygyra sinensis
TTTTTAAAGAGGATCTTCTCTATTTCTCTAGAACGGCTCAACAACGCAGTTTCGGCGTCAAAGAAATTGCTGAAAAAAAAACAAAACAAAACAAAAACAAAACTCGCGCGTGACTCGTCAGACTCGTCCAATGTTCAACAGGGTTTTTCGGGTACAAAGAAATGACCCAGTTAAAACTTGAAGCAGCAGCTGGTTTGTAATTTCCTGCAAGGCATTTGGTGTTGAATCATATGGAAAGCGATGGTTTAGGCTGTCCATGAAAATGAAATTCAAGCAAGTTGTTTATCGCTCCGTTCATCAGAATTGTAGCAACGCTGCACATTACTTTCAGTTGGCCTCCATTTCCTATTAGTGAAATGTGCTCTCAAGTGTGATGTAGACCATACCCGGGGGCGTACTTCGGGTTTGTTTTTTTTTTACCTACGAACGTTTCCATAGTCACTAACTAAAGTCCATAAAAGTACATTTAACCCCTTCGCATTCAAGGTAGGTTTCAAGTGCACTTAGATTGTACTTACAAGCTCTATTTTAAAACCAAATAATAAGTCTCCTCTAAGAGTACTCAAAAGCTTGTTAATTACTCTCATTAGGCCCGCGATGTGCAATATCCTGTCGCTGCGCATTTTTTAACATCCACTGTGGTTAGTTGACCTATTATGATACATTGAACTTACTTTCAAGACTATCTCTTCGGTTTCGGCTGATATATACCTACCTCGATCTTAATTATTCTGGATATCACAATATTTAATGCGTGTGCCATATGTTGTACAATGTCCAATTTCTAAAAGATACTTGGCGGTTTTGCCCGAGGCTATTAATATACAAATAGTTTTATTGCATGTAAATAAGCACTTGAAGCTATAGCAACATTTTAGCAACACTTGAGTCTTAACTGGATAGATATTTTGATATCTATCCCTTGAGTTAGTCGTGAACGCGGCTAGACCACCTCAAAAAAAAATATATATATAATAATAATAATAATAATAATAATAATAATAATAATAATAATAATAATAATAATAATAATAATGATAAAAATTTTAAAAAAATTGGGACAATGTCAACTTAGCCAAGTTTATGCTTTAACATAAATCAGCCATTAGTCCAGATTAGTCCTATAAATAATTTCGGTCTGGAACCGGAAATTTTTGCTTCAGCAAAGTTCACTTGAGTGATACGGTATGCAATTAGAAATAGAGCCGCGCGCATTAGAAAGGAAAATTACACGGTCTGTTAAATCAGTGTTTGCTAAGTGACGCGCTCGAAATCAAACAAGTGATTCCACCTTCAGCCTTAAGTCTCTTTTTACTTGCATTTTGATGGTTTATTTCACGTAAATGATGTCATGACAATTCATTGATTCCAGTCAAAGGACCTTTCTTGGCTATAAAATGGTTAATTTAGCCAAAGTTGAACCGGAAGAATAAACTTGCCCACACAACAAATATATAACCCCTGAAAGTGTCAAAACAAAACCAGCAACCTTGGTTAAGTTTGTGAACGTGTCTTCAGGAAATCTATCAAACAAACACAGACAGAAGCTTGAAAACATTGAAAAACATGCTGTTTCTATGCAACTTTCACAAATTGTTTTTGCTGAGTTCAATTCGCCCCCACAGGCTATTAAGTCAAAAATGATGCGACCTGATGCGACCTTTGAACATTATCCTGTCGGTCTACAAGCTTTACAAGCAAATATAACTAACTTGGAAGGAACTAATCAACGTCACTGCTGACGGAGATACGATTTAGGCAGTCAAGTATTTTTAATCAGCAAGGTCATAATTATGTCGGATTAAGAAACTTTTTGCCATATATAAGACCAAGTTGTTTGTTTGCAAAACCATAAGAGATCAACTCTTATAGGTCCTTTTAATCCGAGACGTCTGCGAGGTGAGTAAAAAACTTCCTGCATTTTTTTTTTTCAGCGACATCGCTATCAAAAGAAATTTTGCCGGTAGCCAGCCAATTAGATAGTTTCAGACAAAAATAGTGATCTTGTATTTTATAAAGAAACATAGCACTTTTTCCTCCTTACGTAGTAACTTTTATCTTTGGACTCTGACATTATAGATTTGCTGAACGTGCTGAAGTCGTCAGATGTGTATAAGGAAAACCGAGAAAATGTCGACCTTTAATTTCCCATTGTTTCGCCGATCGATCCACTTTTTTCTGAAAAAAAAAATCGATTTTGTACCAGCTCAAGTTGTGTAAAATTTCATCGTTTGTTTTTAGATTTCTTTCATACACCATTGAGTAACTGTAATATTTAACGCCCTTACGAATGACAAGTTTTTCGCTGTAAAATTTCCGTGGGTGCGCTGGTGAAACTATTCTGAACTTCAGGCTTGTCTTTCCGAATTATGAAAAAGAAGGAAAGGGCTTAGCAATGTAATGGGAAACGGTGTATTTTATTGCGATATCTACTGTTCTATTAGCTATAGTTTTTCCAACAATGATAACTTTCTTTCTATTTCTTGAGAGCTGCAAAAGTTGATTGCAACCGTATTAAAGGCTCGGCAATTGATCTAGCCTTCAAATTTTTGCTCGCGTGTCTCAGTCATTCCAAACTTCAATATATTGCAACTTTATATTCAGTATAAAAAAATATATATGCTTTGGTACTTTTCATGAGATTAAACCACCTAACTTTAAAAATTCTGAGGTCATTAGAAAGTCTCAATGGGTTAACCGCTAGCAATAACTGACGGGCAAAAAGTCTAGACATTAGGCATAAAAATTGGAACATTTTAACCGTTAGACAGAAAACATTTTAGCCACAAAAGTGAAGTCTCAAGATCTCTTGTCAAGACTCTTTTGTGCCTTGTTTTAATAATACTTTTTTCCATCCCGGAATGGTCTGAAGACTTTAAATACGTTTTACAGTAATCAAAATCACTTTTCTTTTCACTTTTTACACAATGAAAGTTATTTTCTAAAAAATAACTTAATAATAATTAAATATAAAAATAATAATAATTAAAGGGGCATTGTCACGGGAATTTTGCTGTTTTGGGTCAATTCTGTGCTAAAATCATTACTTTAAGGCTTTAATCATAAACAAAAAGCTTCTGTAAAGCTATGACGAAGATATCAAATGAATTTTATCAGAGAGGGCTAACCATAATAAATTTCTTGAGGATTATTGGAACTCGTGACATCAAAACTTGAAAAAATTGGCCAACTTTTTCAAATTTCAATCCATTTCCATCCATGCCATCCGTAGTGACAGGCGACAGGAAACAGTTTCAGTACCTTCAAATAGTCTTCGACAACAAAACTAGATCATTAGTTTTGGAATCCAGTTGATGCGAAGGCACCTTCTAGCTTTTTACAAAGTTGCCAAATAGCGTGACAATGCCACTTTAAGTTAGACTTCTTAAAACTTCTATTAACCCTAGTGAAAAAGAATTTTGAACCGTTAGCCGCGTTAGTCCTAAAAGCTACCAGCACTGAAAAAAAAAAAACAAATAAACAAAATAATAGTCTTTCAGGAATTTTCTCTCGCGAGTAGGTGGCAGGAAACTGGGTAGTCTGATTAAACAGTAATATCATTTCAAGACAATTCTTTCTTTGTTACTGAGTCATTATATATCACAAGGCGTTCACGGTTGTTCTTGACTACGGCAGAGATATTGGCCGACGAGTTATTTGTTGTTCATTGGCGGACGAGTATAAGGAACAAATAATAGTTCTATATTTGTATCGAACAAGCTTGGCTGATTTGCAAGATATCTAATATTTTTTATTACATCGATAAAGCTCATCACACGACTTTCTTCTTCAGAGACTTAAAAAGAAAAAAAAATTGAAAAGAATATAACATTATTATGGCACCTAAGAATTTGCTGCATGCACATGTACCACAAATCAGAATTTTACCCTGTTTTACTGATGAAATCGCTTTATATTGTAGTCAAACATTAACCGGCTTTAAATTCATACATTAAAAATGAGGCTGATAACCGCTAAGGAGGCTAGCAATAGTTTTCAGCACTTTACAACAGCTATACTTTGACGAATGAATGCTATCTCTGCGGAGCAAGTCATGTTACGTTATTGATATCACGCCCAAGCCATTAGTGAACCAATAATTGTGGTCTTTACTGCATAAATGGTTATCACAGCATCAGTATAACCTGTGAAAACACCCTTAATTAATTTAGCTTTAACTGATATAAATTAAAAAACGAGTTCGGGGACCTACCTTTTTAAAATCGAATTGTGTTCATACATAAGTTCTGTCCGGTGAATTCAGAGCCATCTTTAATTTTCAATCATGTATGTGGCATCAACTGATAAAGAGGGATTATAATGACCCATCAGAATGTAAGTCGTGGAAGGCGCTGTTGACTGTTGCCAGCCACCTTAATTATAACGAGAAATGAACATTTATTGCGCTTTCGAGTCAGGCTTAAAGGAAATTTCTTAACTGTTGTTTTAGTGCCCTCGTGGGCTCAGCAGTTAGTGACACGAAACTCTTGAACAGCAAGAGTTATTGAGTGGGGCGATTCATAACAAATTTCTTACCCTGTTTGAAGATGTTTTGAATCAAAGAGCTTAATGTTTAAATTATAGATTGAATGCTGATTTAATTGTGGAAATTGCACATGTGTCTAAAACATATCTTTGATTTAATAAGTCACTTTCTCAGCACCAGTACTCAAGTATAAGAGTCCAGTTCAAACTGCTTCAAATTGTCTACAAGTCTTTACATAACCAAGCTCCAAATTATATTAACGATCTTCTGTCTCTGTTAGCTGAATCTAACTATTCTCTTCACTCGCCCTCGCAGTTTCTTTTGTCAGTTCCCAGAGTCAACTGCTCCACATTTTGGGGTCGCGCCACCACCCATGCTACACCGGTTCTCTGGAACTTATTACCGCTGACTATTAGATCTAGTAGCAGTACTTCTATTTCTAAAAAAATCAAGACTGAAAACTTTTCTTTCTAAAAACAACTTTCAGTTTGTGAACTCTTAGTTTATATTCGATATCTATTTTATTGTTAAGCGCTTTTGAATATTGACTTCTATTTTCAGCGCTCTATAAATGTATAATTATTATTATTATTATTATTATTATTATTATTATTATTATTATTATTATTGCTATTGCTAGTGTTATTGTTATTGTTATTGTTATTACTGTTACTGTTATTATTGCCATTGTGATTGTTATTCTTACTGCTATGGTTATTGTCATTGCCATTGTTGTTATTGTATTTTTAGGGAGTCTTCGAAGTATTCACAGTTTATACATATTCTTATTTCATTGAAGCTTGACTTTTGACGCCAGCATGCAAAGTCTGCTGTTGTTTAGCATCCTGATCACCCTACTAAGTAACTCTGGATCCGCTGTCAACCTCAGTCCAACTATCTCTGGCGTCGACCTAACAGGCTTGTCTGCTAGCGACATTCCACCAGGCATCAACTTAGCAGATATTACTGCTGCAGAAATTGAAGAATATCAACGTCAACAGGGATGTATAGTTAATTGTGTCCATATTGTCATAAACTGCATCTCCGGTGAAATGAAAGTCGAAGAAAGAATCAAAGGTAACGTCAAGGTCTCGCAGCTTTCCGAAGGTGACGTCATTCGCGGAATCACTGGAGCTGAACAGAAATCTGCCTGGTGCCTGGTGGAGGCCATCTTCCAAGTACCGAACAGTAAGAACCAGACCACCTACGACGGATTTACAGCAGACCACATGGTCATCAATGGCACTGTTCGTCCATACGGTAAGAAGGGAGAGATACACGTGGGTCCTGTATACACGCTTGCTACCGATTGCGACGCTTCTGTGAATTCAGCAGGCCAAGCCTTCACGCCCATCAGCACCGCGTTCTGTCCCCATGAGTTGAGCTGGAGTGAGTATCTATCCTTGATGTCTGCAATACGTCGCTTTACCAATCGGGCTGGCAACTTCTGGTATGACTTGAAATCATACCATGACAACGAGACTGCAGTGGTGCCACGCTGGGCCGACCAGCTCCCAGCAATATGCCGCGAGCTGCTGCTATGCTCACGGGAGGATCGATGCCAGGAATTTGAAAATGTAATAAAAGATTTCGTTCAAGGTCATGTCAACAAGGAGTACGTGGAGATCGTTGAGCGAGTTTTTCCCAACATGGGTGGTGATGTGACTAAACAACAAGCTGGTACCATCACTGAAGTGGTTCGTCCGCAAAAAACTAGTCACATAGTGTTGTTTAGCGTCGTCGGTAGCGCCATGGTAACGCTCCTGATCATTGCTGTCGCTATCTTGATCTACCGCGCACTAATGATGAAGAAGAAGAAGACAGAGAAGGAACTGGAACCCAAGAAGGCTCCCGAAACAACAGCGTAAATGTTGTCACGAGCTCACCTCCTTTGCTTTTAGTCGAGCAGTTCGGAATTTTTGCTGAAATGTAATACTTTTAAGCTAGATATGGGAAGTCAAGTTACTTGCTTAGTTTTTGAAAATTGCAATTTGTAGATTTTTAGGTTGAATTTACGTCAGAACGTTTTCTGATGACAGATAATTGAAATAAAATATTCCATCTGCCTTAAGAAGAAAGAAATGTAATTATAGACGTTTCAGTAGTCTATTTACATGACTTTGTTTTTGTTGTAATTTCTGATGTGTATTCAGACAATTAAGTTAATCACTGCTGGTGGAATGGCAATAAAACTTCATTTGCAGCTTTACTTGACGATATCTGTTTCTTTCCCTTTCTATCTATTTGCAAATCTTTCACCGCCAATTGCTTTGATAAGGGCATGGTAGTGGGAAACTGATCTAAGCAAATGTCCAAAAATCGATCGAGGTGTTGGCTTAGTCAACTCTGGAGTGCATTAGCATAGGTAGAGCTGCCTAGTGTTCAGGTTTTTTTTTTACAATACACGAGAGATTGAGGTTTTGGGTACGAGCCATCTGTGACTTCATAGTGTTATCCAGTTGTTGCTTTCACTTATTTAGCTAGCCTTCTTGAGCTCGCAAACAGTCTTTTGTACAAGAGTTTTGTTTTGAAACACAGCTACCTCTAGGTAAGCCTCCTACACGAGTTTTTCCCTTACAATTTGTTTGCCTTTTTAGCCTGCCGTCATTTTAAAACCAACTTAACCAGAGTAGTCAGAGGTTGATTCTGTTAACATGATGAAAAATAGAGAAAACCTGGTCCTAGCGTTACTAAATGCATTTTCGAAAATTGAAGGGTGTTTTACTACCCCGTAAGAATCAAAGTAAAATCTTGGTTTCGCTGAATCGCTGAATAAGATCTGTGAAAAACAAAGAAAGAATAGTATACACATGAACTGGGCTTCAATGATAGACTTAGGGCCTGATTATATGAGCCGGGCTGGCCCGGTTAGCCGGGCTGCTTCGGTGTTCCGAGATGACTTTCAGGCCGGTATTAAATGAGGCAAGCCAGCCCGGTTGATGACTGATGCGATGAACCGTGGGAAACCGGAGCGACTTGATTTTGTACTCTCATTGGCTTAATAAGCCGGCTGGCCCGGCAGACGCGATTACATGGAAAAATCTCAGCCCGGTTGTCATGTAATCGCGGAGTTGATTTTTGTTGCATTTAACAAACGTGCCGAGATCCCGGCAAATTGACACTAGCCCGGCTAACCAGGCCAGCCCGGCTCATGTAATCAGGCCCTTAAGATTGGACGCAGACGGGTGGAGATGTTATAAGTATAGTACGGCATAAACACTTGGTATTAATAGCCTTTGATTCTCTCTTATTATAGTTGACCTTAGAATTTCATGTCGCAAAACGTCGACACGTAAATTGTTTGATTTATGAGGGGGAGGGTTAAAGTCGTAAAAGGTATAAATGGAATGGGATCTAAATTTTGACCATTTTAGACTCGTTTTTGGTAGTCTTATCTGGATTTTAGGGTGCTACTAGAAGAAACCATTTTTACCGAATTTTAACTACGTGAACAGAAAGAATGCTCAAAGGCAGTCCTCAGGCCTACTCCCTTGGAAAATTTTCCACCTGCCACCTGACTATGTACGCCGATGATCACTAACTACACGGTGTCGGCAAGGAAAGGTGATCTCAAAATGGTATGATAGCAATCTCCTCCAGGATAACTTCTCTAAATATCAGGCCATAAGTTTCGTCCCAAACAAAACCAAATATAAAGAACTAAACATTAACATAGATTTCCACCAAACAACATTCCGAAATAATGTTTCTTGGACTGATAATTGATGACAAGTTTAACTTTTATGGGGCACGTTAGCAACATATGTAAAAAGGTGTCTGCGCAAGAACATGTCTTATCGCGCCCTTGGAATATGATTCCAACGAAAGCCAAACCTGAGATCTACAAATCGGCAATACTTCCACAGCTGACCTATTGTCAAACGGTATGGCAGTTTTGTTGCTTGTCCGGCGAACGCAAAGTGAAACGTGTACAGGAACGAGAATTAGTTGCAGTCTATTACAGCAAGAGCGCCAAACTACCTACTCTACGCAGTCGCCATAATTATATATAAGGTCAAAAACGGCATCGCCCCTTCCTATATAGCTAAACTGTTTAACAAAACTATAAGCCGCTATGCTCTGAGAATCGCTGACTTAACCATCCCCAGAATCATTTTTTTTTCCTGAATTAATTGCTACTTTTGAAAAGCGGACCGCACGTGCATACCCCCACAACCTGAAAAATTCAAGAGAGTATCCTTAGTCAGAGCCTCAAAGCCATAGAAAGACATTTAGAGTATAGGCAAACGTCATTCCTGCTCATGAAGCTCAGTCTAGAAGACTCTTTTGACTCGATTGTTTTGGTGTTTTCTCGAAAATAACATAGACTGGCAGCGGTCAATGAAGCCATCATACACCCGAAAAACCTCAGACTACCTCCGTTCCAGCAGAGTCCAGACTTTCCCGCTTTTATAATTAGCACAAGGCGTTGTCAGGGTCTATCACGCAAACAATGGCAGTCAAGAAAAGTGTTTGGCATGCAGCACGAGTCCAATGCGGATTGCTATGTTTAACGTATTTTTTAACGTATCTTCCAAGCTATGAAAATAGTCTCAGCTTGTAATTTGCTCAAAGGCTTTTCATTGAATTCAAGTATAAATGGCAAGGAAGATTTCGCCCGCTGAAAACAAAGCATAATGCAAGGGGTTGGCTTTAAGTACATATTCCCCAATAGTTAGTACATTGTATGCATCAAGTAGTGATGACAATCTGCATAACCGTACGAAACGATTTCTACAAGCTAGAGTTGTCGACCAAAATCAGCAAAATATTCTTTCCGTCTTGGTAAAATTACAAACTGGCACCTTGCAGAAACTGACCATCCTGTTAGATTTCGAACTGGGATAAAGTAGAAACAATTATGCACCAATCAATGCAGGACTAAAAGCGGGAAAAGCTAGTTTCTGAACATTATCCTGATTCATGTTCTTGGCGGTTCAATCACAAATCAAGGAAATGTGCTTTGCCATTTTCTTTCAAATAAAGCTCTGAATGGCATAATTAAAATAGCTGCTTTCTGTTTTTATTTATTTATTTATTTATTTATTTATTCATTCATTTATTTATTTATTTATTTATTTATTTATTTATTTATCTTTTGTCATTTGAATCAGGAATTTCTCGCTGAAACACAAATAATCCCGTACTCCTGTGTATTCGATCGTCGTTCACGGTTCAACACGAGCACATTGAAAGCTTATACATGATGGTAAGCTGAACACCCGAACTAAGACCTCTATTATTAAAGCCGTACAGCGGTATTTTTCATTTAACAAATTCACGTCAGTTCTTCATGTGTCTGTCCTGTTACTGATCATGAATTTCGTCATAACATAGTCAAATTAGCTGTGTAATTATTCTACTTAGTATAATATAATGATATCTAATTTAATGCGTCAAGCCACTGCTCGCCTCGAATAGCTGTAGCTAACTGCGAGCGGTGGTACATCATATTTCGTATTTTGTTAATTTTCTTAATAAACTTGAAACTTGAATTGTTGAAACTTTAAACTTGGATCCACGAGACGATACCGAGTGAATCCGCAGACTACTTTGACAATGTAATGACGAAATTCGTTGTCTATTTGCTTTTTACGATAAAAAACTGTCAAATTGTACGCTCTCGCTCTTTGCCGCATCGCATAAATTATATATTCATGTGTTTGTCCACTTATTGGCGATAAAAATTAGTCAATGAGCGCTCGAGGATTTGTGCTGTTTTTGTAAAACCAATAACTGATGTATCCCTATTGCACGACATTTTTCTAACCAGTGACCTCTAATTAGAATTTCATTTTTATAGAGTTTTCTGATTGGTAGGATAATTCCGTGGGGCGGCTATACGCCGGGCAGCGGTGCTCTACGCCCGACAGTCAAAAATTTTCACAGAATTTCCACTGAAAGACTCTTTCAAACTTCTTGTTGGTGCTTATCGGTGTTTCTTTTAGAATTGTAGATCGATTTCGGAAACTATGTTCGTTTAAGAGATGACGAAATATCCAAGCTTAGCAAGACAAAATACTATAGTAATCGGAATGTGCTTGGCACTTAGAAAATTTACGCTCAATTTAGTAATTACAGAAAGTTTCTATCAAACCTGATAAGAAGATGCGATGTTTCTTTGGAATAAGCAAGCGATTCTAAGGGCCTATTTACAAGAAGGGAGGGTTACCCTAGCAAGCGGATTAACCCTAGCTGGAGGTCAAAAGATAGTCAGGATTTACAAAATTTCACAGGTAGGGTAACTCTACAACCCGGGACAACTCAGTAGTGCGCAGTTACACCCAAAGGGTCTGGAAAAAATTTAAAAAATAACCCAGGTAGGCGGGTTACCCTACCTGGAGTGTTTACAAGGGAAAAGTTAACCCGCCTGCCATGGTAGCCCTAGCATTCTGTGCGATGCCTTTGGGAAATGATAAAGCTAAAGGTGCGGGAGAATTTGCTCCACTGCTCTAAAATGAAAAAGAAACAGGCCAAAAAAGGCGAAACAAATGTAGAATAAACAATTGTCAGATTACAAGAGGAACTTGGCAACAGAAATGCTGGTGACACGTTTTCTTCACACCCGGAGGAGCAACTAAACGAAAGTAGACGTGAGCTTGAGAAGATTATTGAATTTCACGCTAAAGTAAGTTCTAGCATGCAACAGTGCGGTACTAGCGTTTTGTAGCATATAACAGTGTCCCACTAGCGTTTCCCTGTATTGAACAGTATCGTACTAGCGTTTTCAAGTATTGATAATTTGTTTTTATTAACTGGGTTGATAATGTGACTTCGCCACCGTAAAAAGATTCGGAAACTGACCTTTCGAGCATAATAATTAGCCCTTTGTCGGAGCAAATCGAGGAATTGTGAGTTTTGTGTGGTTTATATACAGAAATATGGAACTACGCTATTGATTGGTGCCTGGTAACGTGAAAAACAACAGAATAAATTGGTTGAATGAAAAGCGTTCGTTGATACCGTGAGTGCCGATTTGAAATATAAATTTTTGTTCTAGAGTTTTGCGGCTTTCTATGCTTCCTTGATGTAGTGACAGGCCGCAGAGTGCCATATGTTGCTTAGAATGATTGGGTAGATTTAAGTGTCTAGCGACCGGTTCAGATGCGTTTTTGTCTTCTTTCTCTACGTTGCGATCGATCGCCTAGTCGTCTCCCTGTTTCGCCAATGTATAAATTTTTGCAAAGAGTGCAAAGTATACATAGACGACATTGGCTGAGGTACAGGTAAAATGATCAGTGATCCTAATGGATCGCTTGGGTCCCGACAATTTCTCGTGAAAGAACATGTTTTGCATCGTGCGCGTGCGCATTTTAAAGTTCTGGGTTGATCACTCGTTTGGAATGCACTTTTAACTTAAAAGTTAAATATGTTTTTGTCGCGTTTGAATGAAATTAAAGGAAGTTGCGTAAAGATTCTAGAATCTTTACGCAACCTCCTTTATTCACCTTCTTAGACATTTGCACGCTTACAGATAACGACAGGTACAGTATGAGCCAATCTTGCCTGTCTTTTAAACACACGTTTTCCCACTCTAAATTCGTTTCAGGTTATCCATACTTTAAGTTTGGCACACACGATGGGACTAGTCCCTGCGACTAGTCTCTGCAACAAGTCGCAGGGACTAGTCGCATCGTGTGCACTGGCCATTTTTGCCACAAAATCTAGTCGCAGGGACCAAAATTTGGTCGCTGCGACTAGTCCCACGAATTCAAACTGGTTTGAATCGCAGGGACTAAAGTTAGTCCCTGCGACTAAATTTTGAAGCAAAAGTGGCCAGTTCACACGATGCGACTGGTCCCTGCGACTAGTCGCAGGGAATAGTCCCATCGTGTGTGCCGACCTTTAAAGACGTCAGAGACTGGAGCCAAAAAATTACATTCTGATAATGTAAGCTTCAAAGATCCTCATTCCCAGGCTCTCCCTTGCACCCCCACCACCCCCCCTCTTGTCGTTGAGTATTCAACAAAACACAAAACATTAAAAGTCGCCCAAAGGAATCTAGGATGTTGCTAAAAATGTCCTGGTAAAGTCAAGTATCCTTTAAGTTATTTGTAATAGCGTCGTTAAAAACGACGGAATGTTTAATCTTTAGATGTAATTTGATTCTTTTCCTAGATTTCTACCTTTAGCATGCGATGGCCTTTGGAAAGGATTCACTGTGGATTCAGCTCTGAAGTTTATCAATAATATACTGGAGGTAATCTGAATTTCAGCTGTTGGTAAACAAGCATCTGAGGCTAGCTAGCGCTATCCTTTAACATGCATCAGTTTGCAACTTTATACTTCTGCAGGCCAGTGCTACAACTTTTCGCTATTTCGAACCCCTGGGGGAAACGAGAAAGAGGTCGAAAAACGAGAATTTGAAATGGCCGATAGTAAATTACTGAAGGGCAAATCCAAGGGAAGTGGCTTTGAGTTCGAAATAACAGGAAATTCGGCGGAAATAACCGAGTTCGAATTAGCAGGTCCATCTGTATGCATACGTTCGAATTAGCTTCCAGCCCGGTTGGAATTAGCGCCTCTCCAAAGGCTTAAAATTCGGAATAAGCGACTTCCTTCAAATAAGCCTCCCGCTCCTACCAGAGAAAATATAAAGGTACGATAAATGAGACAAGCTGCATACGGTGCTGTTGGACTAGGCTACACTACAGATTTTTTGCGGATTCATAAATGTTTCCGGATTCGTCAGTTTTAGAGTATTCTGATTCGTAAGCGTTTACACTGAAAGGATATTCTGATTCCTAACCGTTCACAAACGACGACAACTCCGGAAACATTCATGATGAAATGGTTAACAAGCTGTTTTTGTTGCCTCGACAACGAGAAAGAAAATGTCGCCAAAAAAGGCTAAGGTTAAATTGACACAGTCTGAAGTTTTCTTTCCACTCGCTTACCACGCTGTTCTTGACAATCATTTAGTCCCACCAGGCATTTGTCCTGGTCTTATCCAGAATCGCCCAGAATCGTGCCATCGTCATCTCCGTACGATAAAGTAAGGAGGACGTCAACATTGTTTGTATCGATAATTTTGGTTTCTGAGTTTGTTTCTATGTTCGTAATAGTGCGGGTTTGCTTCTCATTTCCTCGATAAACATCCATTGAGCTGGCTTTCCTTTTTACGGTATGCAAAACATTTTTTAATGTCAAACGCATTGTTGTTATTATTCTATTGAAGAAGTAAAATACATTTTTGACAGGCAACTCTGAAACGTCTTACAATATATTTCTGCATGCATACATTTTTCTGTTCATCTCCTGCAGGCACCAGTTATAGCGAAGCAGTCGATAATTTGTTCAAGACGTTGTTCCCTTCCGATCGTTCGTGTTTTAAAATTAGCCGAACAAAAGAGTGCTGAATTTCACAATAAAGATCGAGATTTTCAAAAGGCTGTTCAGTTGGTCAACATATACTCCCAATCAAGTTGTTATGCATACATTGACAATGCCGGGAAGAAATCGAAGAAATCTTTATTCAAAACTTTAAACGCCAACCTTGGAAGTGGACAGCCTAAAAAACACTGGAAAGAAATGGGTGCATTACTAAGCCAAGGGCTTGCTCTACTTGGTCCTAAACGTTTTTCTGATCTTTACCGTGGTGGCTATTTTAGAGCTGTTAACATAGACACAGAGTGAACTGCCGACCATTTCTCAGTACTTCACGCGATCCAATTGTAGCGCTCTGGTACGCGCCAACAAAGTCATTTATTCATTTTAAAAAGGTGAGAGGGACTGATATACACAAATATTCGCAATTTCCAGGTGAACGTGAAATCCTGTTAGCTCCCGGCACAAATCTGACCGTTGTGCAACTTGAAACCGACATTGCTCGAATACGCGAAGAAATCAAGAAAATATCACCAACCGCAGTCGAACCAGATGACGTCAAACAGTATGTTGTGCTTGATGGCTAAGGATGAACAAAAAAAAAAGGTGGTTTCAGGAACTCATGCGTCTGTGGTCAGCCTAAGTTAATTAATTTATTATAAAGACATATTCCTCCTGCCTCATACATATTTTTTTTACCTGTTGCTAGTAACATTGTAGGGAATGATTATTATTCCAGAAATATACAATACAAAAAACTTTTTTCCTTATAAAGTGTATTTTCGGGTATCTATACAGTTTTTTTTTTATAAAATTCAATATCTAGGATTTGAAAATGACTTTAAGACCGTTTTACCGATAGATTCTTCGCATAATAGACCTTTTCGATAATTGCGTCACGAGCACGCTTGTGGCCAACACGCGAGACACAAGTTGAAAACTCGCGAGACACGAGACATTCCTGATCCCATCCACTAATCAAGGGATTACCGAGAATGACACCACACAGTGGCTCCATAGTTAGCATGTTAAACATTCTTTATATACTACCTGTAGCATTAAATCACTCCAATGTTCAAATACACACCTTTTCTAATTCTCATACCAGTATGATAGAATTCATTATGAAGCAACTGCAAAAGGTCAGGGGCACCCAACGAGAATATAGTTCAAAAACACAAAACATGCATTGTTGAAAGTATTTTGGTATTTAAACGGTAGATATAGGCATATTTTATCCCCTAAAAATTTTTCATCTGTTCGGATTCCTAGCTGAAAGTCTAGTGATCCGAAAAATTACAGGGATCAAAACTTACCTTTTCGAAAATTTCAGCCAGAAAAAAGGCTCCCGAAAATTATAGGCGACCTTTTTAGGGTAAAAATCCGTTAAAAATAGGCAATTATACCATATTTTAGATGTTCGAAAATCTTAGGAGAAGCAGGCAAGCAAGAAATTTTACAAAAAATGTTCCGAAAATTCTAGATCTCAAATAGTCTTCCGAACAGATATATTTCCGAAAATTGTCGTTGGGTGCCCCTGAAAGGTGACCAACCTCCTCTTTCAGTTCTTTGTACTGACATGTGGGGAATACTGAAAATGTAAACGGAAGATGCCTTTCTATCACTTGACTAGTTGACTGTCATTTCCAAATATGATCGAATACATTGTAGACACACTGCATGTGGTTAACTATTACTACCCCAAAACAGTGTGTCCATTTAATGCAAACATGTTTGCCGCGTATATTACAAACTGAGTCTATTTAGCAGCTAATTATTATGCCAAAATTTGTAAAGAGCGTATTTGATTTATAACTGGCAATGTCTGAATAATTGCCCTGTTGCTCTGCTGCTTTATTTATTGAAGATATACATCATGTAAACAGGAAAAAG
>JAHPZR010019963.1:0-32892 GCA_019787425.1 Platygyra sinensis
TTTGGCTCCAGTCTCTGACGTCTTTAAAGGTCGGCACACACGATGGGACTATTCCCTGCGACTAGTCGCAGGGACCAGTCGCATCGTGTGAACTGGCCACTTTTGCTTCAAAATTTAGTCGCAGGAACTAACTTTAGTCCCTGCGACTAGTCCCACGAATTCAAACCAGTTTGAATTCGTGGGACTAGTCGCAGCGACCAAATTTTGGTCCCTGCGACTAGATTTGTGGCAAAAATGGCCAGTTCACACGATGCGACTAGTCCCTGCGACTTGTTGCAGAGACTAGTCCCATCGTGTGTGCCAAACTTAAAGTATGGATAACCTGAAACGAATTTAGAGTGGGAAAACGTGTGTTTAAAAGACAGGCAAGATTGGCTCATACTGTACCTGTCGTTATCTGTAAGCGTGCAAATGTCTAAGGTGAATAAAGGAGGTTGCGTAAAGATTCTAGAATCTTTACGCAACTTCCTTTAATTTCATTCAAACGCGACAAAAACATATTTAACTTTTAAGTTAAAAGTGCATTCCAAACGAGTGATCAACCCAGAACTTTAAAATGCGCACGCGCACGATGCAAAACATGTTCTTTCACGAGAAATTGTCGGGACCCAAGCGATCCATTGGGATCACTGATCATTTTGCCTGCACCTCAGCCAATGTCGTCTATGTATACTTTGCACTCTTTGCAAAAATTTATACATTGGCGAAACAGGGAGACGACTAGGCGATCGATCGCAACGTAGAGAAAGAAGACAAAAACACATCTAAACCGGTCGCTAGACACTTAAATCTACCCAATCATTCTAAGCAACATATGGCACTCTGCGGCCTGTCACTACATCAAGGAAGCACAGAAAGCCGCAAAACTCTAGAACAAAAATTTATATTTCAAATCGGCACTCACGGTATCAACGAACGCTTTTCATTCAACCAATTTATTCTGTTGTTTTTCACGTTACCAGGCACCAATCATTAGCGTAGTTCCATATTTCTGTATATAAACCACACAAAACTCACAATTCCTCGATTTGCTCCGACAAAGGGCTAATTATTATGCTCGAAAGGTCAGTTTCCGAATCTTTTTACGGTGGCGAAGTCACATTATCAACCCAGTTAATAAAAACAAATTATCAATACTTGAAAACGCTAGTACGATACTGTTCAATACTGGGAAACGCTAGTGGGACACTGTTATATGCTAGAAAACGCTAGTACCGCACTGTTGCATGCTAGAACTTACTTTAGCGTGAAATTCAATAATCTTCTCAAGCTCACGTCTACTTTCGTTTAGTTGCTCCTCCGGGTGTGAAGAAAACGTGTCACCAGCATTTCTGTTGCCAAGTTCCTCTTGTAATCTGACAATTGTTTATTCTACATTTGTTTCGCCTTCTTTGGCCTGTTTCTTTTTCATTTTAGAGCAGTGGAGCAAATTCTCCCGCACCTTTAGCTTTATCATTTCCCAAAGGCATCGCACAGAATGCTAGGGCTACCATGGCAGGCGGGTTAACTTTTCCCTTGTAAACACTCCAGGTAGGGTAACCCGCCTACCCGGGTTATTTTTTTAATTTTTTCCACACCCTTTGGGTGTAACTGCGCACTACTGAGTTGTCCCGGGTTGTAGAGTTACCCTACCTGTGAAATTTTGTAAATCCTGACTATCTTTTGACCTCCAGCTAGGGTTAATCCGCTTGCTAGGGTAACCCTCCCTTCTTGTAAATAGGCCCTTAGAATCGCTTGCTTATTCCAAAGAAACATCGCATCTTCTTATCAGGTTTGATAGAAACTTTCTGTAATTACTAAATTGAGCGTAAATTTTCTAAGTGCCAAGCACATTCCGATTACTATAGTATTTTCTCTTGCTAAGCTTGGTTATTTCGTCATCTCTTAAACGAACATAGTTTCCGAAATCGATCTACAATTCTAAAAGAAACACCGATAAGCACCAACAAGAAGTTTGAAAGAGTCTTTCAGTGGAAATTCTGTGAAAATTTTTGACTGTCGGGCGTAGAGCACCGCTGCCCGGCGTATAGCCGCCCCACGGAATTATCCTACCAGTCAGAAAACTCTATAAAAATGAAGTTCTAATTAGAGGTCACTGGTTAGAAAAATGTCGTGCAATAGGGATACATCAGTTATTGGTTTTACAAAAACAGCACAAATCCTCGAGCGCTCATTGACTAATTTTTATCGCCAATAAGTGGACAAACACATGAATATATAATTTATGTGATGCGGCAAAGAGCGAGAGCGTACAATTTGACAGTTTTTATCGTAAAAAGCAAATAGACAATGAATTTCGTCATTACATTGTCAAAGTAGTCTGCGGATTCACTCGGTATCGTCTCGTGGATCCAAGTTTAAAGTTTCAACAATTCAAGTTTCAAGTTTATTAAGAAAATTAACAAAATACGAAATATAATGTACCACCGCTCGCAGTTAGCTACAGCTATTCGAGGCAAGCAGTGGCTTGACGCATTAAATTAGATATCATTATATTATACTAAGTATAGGTAATCAAATGATTTCGAGTGCAATTTGGAATAAATAAGCACGAGTAAATTTTTCAAAGATTACAAAAAATTGCACGAGCCCGTAGGGCGAGTGCAATTTGTAGTCTTTGAAAAATTTACGAGTGCTTATTTATTACAAATTGCACGAGAAAAATCATTTGATTACTTGTTAATAATATACAAGTAACAATTTCTGTCACGCTTCAGTATTTTGCGTGACAAATGGAGGCAACAAGCTACATCAACTTTATTGGATGAAAATTTGACAGGTGAATTCAAGCGTAAAAATTCATTCACTCTCTCCAAGTCATATATGAAAACTGAGCAGTTTCTTTTTACAGTTAAAAGCAGTCTTTACTCAAAGTTGAATTGAAGAACTTGACCACAAAGAAGAGGAAAAACTCCCTGCGGTTTTGACGCGGCTTTCTTGCCAAATGTTTTTTGAGTGGTTGAGAAACTGTGTGCAAGAAACCATTGAACCTGGCCGTGGTACAAGTTACTTTGACCAAAATACCGAGAAACGAAGCTAAAATCTACCAAGAACGGAATTTCTTAGCTCTGAAGGACATCTTTTTCACCTCTCCTGGTTGCTGCCAGACTTCAGCTTCTTCACTGGACGTTGTACAGGTTAGATTTGCCTGAAGCGTTTACCGGGTTTTGTTAGGGAACGACCTTTCTAATCTCTAAGCTCGCCGTTTCAGTTCTTTCACAAAAGTAGAATGCTTGCACTTTTTGTCTTAAAACGTAAGATGTGGCCGGTTCTTAGGACGTCTTGTTGGGTCCTTCTTCGCGTTTTATTTCGTTGTGCTCAAGAATTTTAAAATTTACTTCTTCAACGGGTATTTTGTAATGTAGTCGCGATCGACGCCGGCATATTTTCATTCACTCAAGCTGAAGTTTATGTTAAAGTTTTTGACCTCGCGGCTTTTGTGTACATCTACTTCACTTTCACTAGTTTAGAAGTTGTTGTTGAGCTTTACACTTTGCTTCGTTATGAGGTAATTGTATTGAAATGAAGGTAAAGAGTTTCAATCTTCTTTTAATTTTTGTCCGCCATTTTCTTTGTCGGGAGCTCAAAGTAGGAGCTGTCAATCATTTTCAAACTAATTACACTTTTTTGCACTCAATTACACATTTTTGCACTCAATTACACTTTTTTGCACTCAATTACACTTTTCTGCACTGATTTGGGATTAATTGACATTTTCTTAACCAATCAGAATGCAGAAATTGTTGCTTGTATATTATTAGTAGAATAATTACACAGCTAATTTGACTATGTTATGACGAAATTCATGAGCAGTAACAGGACAGACACATGAAGAACTGACGTGAATTTGTTAAATGAAAAATACCGCTGTACGGCTTTAATTATAGAGGTCTTAGTTCTGGTGTTCAGCTTACCATCATGTATAAGCTTTCAATGTGCTCGTGTTGAACCGTGAACGACGATCGAATACACAGGAGTACGGGATTATTTGTGTTTCAGCGAGAAATTCCTGATTCAAATGACAAAAAATAAATAAATGAATAAATAAATAAATAAATAAATAAATAAAAACAGAAAGCAGCTATTTTAATTATGCCATTCAGAGCTTTATTTGAAAGAAAATGGCAAAGCACATTTCCTTAATTTGTGATTGAACCGCCAAGAACATGAATCAGGATAATGTTCAGAAACTAGCTTTTCCCGCTTTTATTCCTGCATTGATTGGTGCATAATTGTTTCTACTTTATCCCAGTTCGAAATCTAACAGGATGGTCAGTTTCTGCAAGGTGCCAGTTTGTAATTTTACCAAGACGGAAAGAATATTTTGCTGATTTTGGTCGACAACTCTAGCTTGTAGAAATCGTTTCGTACGGTTATGCAGATTGTCATCACTGCTTGATGCATACAATGTACTACCTATTGGGGAATATGTACTTAAAGCCAACCCCTTGCATTATGTTTTGTTTTCAGCGGGCGAAATCTTCCTTGCCATTTATGCTTGAATTCAATGAAAAGCCTTTGAGCAAATTACAAGCTGAGACTATTTTCATAGCTTGGAAAATACGTTAAAAAATACGTTAAACATAGCAATCCGCATTGGACTCGTGCTGCATGCCAAACACTTTTCTTGACTTCCATTGTTTGCGTGATAGACCCTGACAACGCCTTGTGCTAATTATAAAAGCGGGAAAGTCTGGACTCTGCTGG
This sequence comes from Platygyra sinensis, assembly GCA_019787425.1. Taxonomy (NCBI): domain Eukaryota; kingdom Metazoa; phylum Cnidaria; class Anthozoa; order Scleractinia; family Merulinidae; genus Platygyra; species Platygyra sinensis. The sequence goes on from JAHPZR010019963.1 coordinate 4,708, forward strand.
AACGGAGGCAGTCTGAGGTTTTTCGGGTGTATGATGGCTTAATTGACCGCTGCCAGTCTATGTTATTTCCGAGAAAACACCAAAACAATCGAGTCAAAAGAGTCTTCTAGACTGAGCTTCATGAGCAGGAATGACGTTTGCCTATACTCTAAATGTCTTTCTATGGCTTTGAGGCTCTGACTAAGGATACTCTCCAGAATTTTTCAGGTTGTGGGGGGATGCACGTGCGGTCCGCTTTTCAAAAGTAGCAATTAATTCAGGAAAAAAAAATGATTCTGGGGATGGTTAAGTCAGCGATTCTCAGAGCATAGCGGCTTATAGTTTTGTTAAACAGTTTAGCTATATAGGAAGGGGCGATGCCATTTTTGACCTTATATATAATTATGGCGACTGCGTAGAGTAGGTAGTTTGGCGCTCTTGCTGTAATAGACTGCAACTAATTCTCGTTCCTGTACACGTTTCACTTTGCGTTCGCCGGACAAGCAACAAAACTGCCATACCGTTTGACAATAGGTCAGCTGTGGAAGTATTGCCGATTTGTAGATCTCATGTTTGCTTTCGTTGGAATCACATTCCAGGGGCGCGATAAGACATCTTCTTGCGCAGACACCTTTTCACATATGTTGCTAACGTGCCCCATAAAAGTTAAACTTGTCATCAATTATCAGTCCAAGAAACATTATTTCGGAATGTTGTTTGGTGGAAATCTATGTTAATGTTTAGTTCTTTATATTTGGTTTTGTTTGGGACGAAACTTATGGCCTGATATTTAGAGAAGTTATCCAGGAGGAGATTGCTATCATACCATTTTGAGACCACCTTTCCTTGCCGACACCGTGTAGTTAGTGATCATCGGCGTACATAGTCAGGTGGCAGGTGGAAAATTTTCCAAGGGAGTAGGCCTGAGGACTGCCTTTGAGCATTCTTTCTGTTCACGTAGTTAAAATTCGGTAAAAATGGTTTCTTCTAGTAGCACCCTAAAATCCAGATAAGACTACCAAAAGCGAGTCTAGAATGGTCAAAATTTAGATCCCATTCCATTTATACCTTTTACGACTTTAACCCTCCCCCAGATAAATCAAATAATTTACGTGTCGACGTTTTGCGACATGAAATTCTAAGTTCAACTATAATAAGAGAGAATCAAAGGCTATTAATACCAAGTGTTTATGCCGTACTATAGTTATAACATCTCCACCCGTCTGCGTCCAATCTTAAGGGCCTGATTACATGAGCCGGGCTGGCCCGGTTAGCCGGGCTAGTGTCAGTTTGCCGGGATCTCGGCACGTTTGTTAATGCAACAAAAATCAACTCCGCGATTACATGACAACCGGCTGAGATTTTTCCATGTAATCGCGTCTGCCGGGCCAGAGTACAAAATCAAGTCGCTCAGGTTTCCCACGGTTCATCGCATCAGTCATCAACCGGGCTGGCTTGCCTCATTTAATACAGGCCTGAAAGTCATCTCGGAACACCGAAGCAGCCCGGCTCGTGTAATCAGGCCCTAAGTCTATCATTGAAGGCCAGTTCATGTGTATACTATTCTTTCTTTGTTTTCCACAGATCTTATTCAGCGATTCAGCGAAACCAAGATTTTACTTTGATTCTTACGGGGTAGGAAAACACCCTTCAATTTTCGAAAATGCATTTAGTAACGCTAGGACCAGGTTTTCTCTATTTTTCATCATGTTAACAGAATCAACCTCTGACTACTCTGGTTAAGTTGGTTTTAAAATGACGGCAGGCTAAAAAGGCAAACAAATTGTAACGGAAAAACTCGTGTAGGAGGCTTACTTAGAGGTAGCTGTGTTTCAAAACAAAACTCTTGTACAAAAGACTGTTTGCGAGCTTAAGAAGGCTAGCTAAATAAGTGAAAGCAACAACTGGATAACACTATGAAGTCACAGATGGCTCGTACCCAAAACCTCAATCTCTCGTGTATTGAAAAAAAAAACCTGAACACTAGGCAGCTCTACCTATGCTAATGCACTCCAGAGTTGACTAAGCCAACACCTCGATCGATTTTTGGACATTTGCTTAGATCAGTTTCCCACTACCATGCCCTTATCAAAGCAATTGGCGGTGAAAGATTTGCAAATAGATAGAAAGGGAAAGAAACAGATTCCGTCAAGTAAAGCTGCAAATGAAGTTTTATTGCCATTCCACCAGCAGTGATTAACTAAATTGTCTGAATACACATCAGAAATTACAACAAAAACAAAGTCATGTAAATAGACTACTGAAACGTCTATAATCACATTTCTTTCTTCTTAAGGCAGATGGAATATTTTATTTCAATTATCTGTCAACAGAAAACGTTCTGACGTAAATTCAACCTAAAAATCTACTCATTGCAATTTTCAAAAACTAAGCAAGTAACTTGACTTCCCATATCTAGCGTAAAAGTATTACATTTCAGCAAAATTGCGAACTGCTCGACTAAAGCAAAGGAGGTGAGCTCGTGACAACATTTACGCTGTTGTTTCGGGAGCCTTCTTGGGTTCCAGTTCCTTCTCTGTCTTCTTCTTCTTCATCATCAGTGCGCGGTAGATCAAGATAGCGACAGCAATGATCAGGAGCGTTACCATGGCGCTACCGACGACGCTAAACAACACTATGTGACTAGTTTTCTGCGGACGAACCACTTCAGTGATGGTACCAGCTTGTTGTTTAGTCACATCACCACCCATGTTGGGAAAAACTCGCTCAACGATCTCCACGTACTCCTTGTTGACATGACCTTGAACGAAATCTTTTATTACATTTTCAAATTCCTGGCATCGATCCTCCCGTGAGCATAGCAGCAGCTCGCGGCATATGCTGGGAGCTGGTCGGCCCAGCGTGGCACCACTGCAGTCTCGTTGTCATGGTATGATTTCAAGTCATACCAGAAGTTGCCAGCCCGATTGGTAAAGCGACGTATTGCAGACATCAAGGATAGATACTCACTCCAGCTCAACTCATGGGACAGAACGCGGTGCTGATGGGAGTGAAGGCTTGGCCTGCTGAATTCACAGAAGCGTCGCAATCGGTAGCAAGCGTGTATACAGGACCCACGTGTATCTCTCCCTTCTTACCGTATGGACGGACAGTGCCATTGATGACCATGTGGTCTGCTGTAAATCCGTCGTAGGTGGTCTGGTTCTTACTGTTCGGTACTTGGAAGATGGCCTCCACCAGGCACCAGGCAGATTTCTGTTCAGCTCCAGTGATTCCGCGAATGACGTCACCTTCGGAAAGCTGCGAGACCTTGACGTTACCTTTGATTCTTTCTTCGACTTCCATTTCACCGGAGATGCAGTTTATGACAATATGGACACAATTAACTATACATCCCTGTTGACGTTGATATTCTTCAATTTCTGCAGCAGTAATATCTGCTAAGTTGATGCCTGGTGGAATGTCGCTAGCAGACAAGCCTGTTAGGTCGACGCCAGAGATAGTTGGACTGAGGTTGACAGCGGATCCAGAGTTACTTAGTAGGGTGATCAGGATGCTAAACAACAGCAGACTTTGCATGCTGGCGTCAAAAGTCAAGCTTCAATGAAATAAGAATATGTATAAACTGTGAATACTTCGAAGACTCCCTAAAAATACAATAACAACAATGACAATGACAATAACCATAGCAGTAAGAATAACAATCACAATGGCAATAATAACAGTAACAGTAATAACAATAACAATAACAATAACAATAACAATAACACTAGCAATAGCAATAGCAGTAATAATAATAATAATAATAATAATAATAATAATTATACATTTATAGAGCGCTGAAAATAGAAGCCAATATTCAAAAGCGCTTAACAATAAAATAGATATCGAATATAAACTAAGAGTTCACAAACTGAAAGTTGTTTTTAGAAAGAAAAGTTTTCAGTCTTGATTTTTTTAGAAATAGAAGTACTGCTACTAGATCTAATAGTCAGCGGTAATAAGTTCCAGAGAACCGGTGTAGCGTGGGTGGTGGCGCGACCCCAAAATGTGGAGCAGTTGACTCTGGGAACTGACAAAAGAAACTGCGAGGGCGAGTGAAGAGAATAGTTAGATTCAGCTAACAGAGACAGAAGATCGTTAATATAATTTGGAGCTTGGTTATGTAAAGACTTGTAGACAATTTGAAGCAGTTTGAACTGGACTCTTATACTTGAGTACTGGTGCTGAGAAAGTGACTTATTAAATCAAAGATATGTTTTAGACACATGTGCAATTTCCACAATTAAATCAGCATTCAATCTATAATTTAAACATTAAGCTCTTTGATTCAAAACATCTTCAAACAGGGTAAGAAATTTGTTATGAATCGCCCCACTCAATAACTCTTGCTGTTCAAGAGTTTCGTGTCACTAACTGCTGAGCCCACGAGGGCACTAAAACAACAGTTAAGAAATTTCCTTTAAGCCTGACTCGAAAGCGCAATAAATGTTCATTTCTCGTTATAATTAAGGTGGCTGGCAACAGTCAACAGCGCCTTCCACGACTTACATTCTGATGGGTCATTATAATCCCTCTTTATCAGTTGATGCCACATACATGATTGAAAATTAAAGATGGCTCTGAATTCACCGGACAGAACTTATGTATGAGCACAATTCGATTTTAAAAAGGTAGGTCCCCGAACTCGTTTTTTAATTTATATCAGTTAAAGCTAAATTAATTAAGGGTGTTTTCACAGGTTATACTGATGCTGTGATAACCATTTATGCAGTAAAGACCACAATTATTGGTTCACTAATGGCTTGGGCGTGATGTCAATAACGTAACATGACTTGCTCCGCAGAGATAGCATTCATTCGTCAAAGTATAGCTGTTGTAAAGTGCTGAAAACTATTGCTAGCCTCCTTAGCGGTTATCAGCCTCATTTTTAATGTATGAATTTAAAGCCGGTTAATGTTTGACTACAATATAAAGCGATTTCATCAGTAAAACAGGGTAAAATTCTGATTTGTGGTACATGTGCATGCAGCAAATTCTTAGGTGCCATAATAATGTTATATTCTTTTCAATTTTTTTTTCTTTTTAAGTCTCTGAAGAAGAAAGTCGTGTGATGAGCTTTATCGATGTAATAAAAAATATTAGATATCTTGCAAATCAGCCAAGCTTGTTCGATACAAATATAGAACTATTATTTGTTCCTTATACTCGTCCGCCAATGAACAACAAATAACTCGTCGGCCAATATCTCTGCCGTAGTCAAGAACAACCGTGAACGCCTTGTGATATATAATGACTCAGTAACAAAGAAAGAATTGTCTTGAAATGATATTACTGTTTAATCAGACTACCCAGTTTCCTGCCACCTACTCGCGAGAGAAAATTCCTGAAAGACTATTATTTTGTTTATTTGTTTTTTTTTTTTCAGTGCTGGTAGCTTTTAGGACTAACGCGGCTAACGGTTCAAAATTCTTTTTCACTAGGGATAATAGAAGTTTTAAGAAGTCTAACTTAAAGTGGCATTGTCACGCTATTTGGCAACTTTGTAAAAAGCTAGAAGGTGCCTTCGCATCAACTGGATTCCAAAACTAATGATCTAGTTTTGTTGTCGAAGACTATTTGAAGGTACTGAAACTGTTTCCTGTCGCTTGTTACTACGGATGGCATGGATGGAAATGGATTGAAATTTGAAAAAGTTGGCCAATTTTTTCAAGTTTTGATGTCACGAGTTCCAATAATCCTCAAGAAATTTATTATGGTTAGCCCTCTCTGATAAAATTCATTTGATATCTTCGTCATAGCTTTACAGAAGCTTTTTGTTTATGATTAAAGCCTTAAAGTAATGATTTTAGCACAGAATTGACCCAAAACAGCAAAATTCCCGTGACAATGCCCCTTTAATTATTATTATTTTTATATTTAATTATTATTAAGTTATTTTTTAGAAAATAACTTTCATTGTGTAAAAAGTGAAAAGAAAAGTGATTTTGATTACTGTAAAACGTATTTAAAGTCTTCAGACCATTCCGGGATGGAAAAAAGTATTATTAAAACAAGGCACAAAAGAGTCTTGACAAGAGATCTTGAGACTTCACTTTTGTGGCTAAAATGTTTTCTGTCTAACGGTTAAAATGTTCCAATTTTTATGCCTAATGTCTAGACTTTTTGCCCGTCAGTTATTGCTGGCGGTTAACCCATTGAGACTTTCTAATGACCTCAGAATTTTTAAAGTTAGGTGGTTTAATCTCATGAAAAGTACCAAAGCATATATATTTTTTTTATACTGAATATAAAGTTGCAATATATTGAAGTTTGGAATGACTGAGACACGCGAGCAAAAATTTGAAGGCTAGATCAATTGCCGAGCCTTTAATACGGTTGCACTCAACTTTTGCAGCTCTCAAGAAATAGAAAGAAAGTTATCATTGTTGGAAAAACTATAGCTAATAGAACAGTAGATATCGCAATAAAATACACCGTTTCCCATTACATTGCTAAGCCCTTTCCTTCTTTTTCATAATTCGGAAAGACAAGCCTGAAGTTCAGAATAGTTTCACCAGCGCACCCACGGAAATTTTACAGCGAAAAACTTGTCATTCGTAAGGGCGTTAAATATTACAGTTACTCAATGGTGTATGAAAGAAATCTAAAAACAAACGATGAAATTTTACACAACTTGAGCTGGTACAAAATCGATTTTTTTTTTCAGAAAAAAGTGGATCGATCGGCGAAACAATGGGAAATTAAAGGTCGACATTTTCTCGGTTTTCCTTATACACATCTGACGACTTCAGCACGTTCAGCAAATCTATAATGTCAGAGTCCAAAGATAAAAGTTACTACGTAAGGAGGAAAAAGTGCTATGTTTCTTTATAAAATACAAGATCACTATTTTTGTCTGAAACTATCTAATTGGCTGGCTACCGGCAAAATTTCTTTTGATAGCGATGTCGCTGAAAAAAAAAAATGCAGGAAGTTTTTTACTCACCTCGCAGACGTCTCGGATTAAAAGGACCTATAAGAGTTGATCTCTTATGGTTTTGCAAACAAACAACTTGGTCTTATATATGGCAAAAAGTTTCTTAATCCGACATAATTATGACCTTGCTGATTAAAAATACTTGACTGCCTAAATCGTATCTCCGTGAGCAGTGACGTTGATTAGTTCCTTCCAAGTTAGTTATATTTGCTTGTAAAGCTTGTAGACCGACAGGATAATGTTCAAAGGTCGCATCAGGTCGCATCATTTTTGACTTAATAGCCTGTGGGGGCGAATTGAACTCAGCAAAAACAATTTGTGAAAGTTGCATAGAAACAGCATGTTTTTCAATGTTTTCAAGCTTCTGTCTGTGTTTGTTTGATAGATTTCCTGAAGACACGTTCACAAACTTAACCAAGGTAGCTGGTTTTGTTTTGACACTTTCAGGGGTTATATATTTGTTGTGTGGGCAAGTTTATTCTTCCGGTTCAACTTTGGCTAAATTAACCATTTTATAGCCAAGAAAGGTCCTTTGACTGGAATCAATGAATTGTCATGACATCATTTACGTGAAATAAACCATCAAAATGCAAGTAAAAAGAGACTTAAGGCTGAAGGTGGAATCACTTGTTTGATTTCGAGCGCGTCACTTAGCAAACACTGATTTAACAGACCGTGTAATTTTCCTTTCTAATGCGCGCGGCTCTATTTCTAATTGCATACCGTATCACTCAAGTGAACTTTGCTGAAGCAAAAATTTCCGGTTCCAGACCGAAATTATTTATAGGACTAATCTGGACTAATGGCTGATTTATGTTAAAGCATAAACTTGGCTAAGTTGACATTGTCCCAATTTTTTTTAAATTTTTATCATTATTATTATTATTATTACTATATTTATTTTTTTTTTTGAGGTGGTCTAGCCGCGTTCACGACTAACTCAAGGGATAGATATCAAAATATCTATCCAGTTAAGACTCAAGTGTTGCTAAAATGTTGCTATAGCTTCAAGTGCTTATTTACATGCAATAAAACTATTTGTATATCAATAGCCTCGGACAAAACCGCTAAGTATCTTTTAGAAATTGGACATTGTACAACATATGGCACACGCATTAAGTATTGTGATATCCAGAATAATTAAGATCGAGGTAGGTATATATCAGCCGAAGCCGAAGAGATAGTCTTGAAAGTAAGTTCAATGTATCATAATAGGTCAACGAACCACAGTGGATGTTAAAAAATGCGCAGCGACAGGATATTGCACATCGCGGGCCTAATGAGAGTAATTAACAAGCTTTTGAGTACTCTTAGAGGAGATTTATTATTTGGTTTTAAAATAGAGCTTGTAAGTACAATCTAAGTGCACTTGAAACCTACCTTGAATGCGAAGGGGTTAAATGTACTTTTATGGACTTAAGTTAGTGACTATGGAAACGTTCGTGGGTAAAAAAAAACAAACCCGAAGTACGCCCCCGGGTATGGTCTACATCACACTTGAGAACACATTTCACTAATAGGAAATGGAGGCCAACTGAAAGTGATGTGCAGCGTTGCTACAATTCTAATGAACGGAGCGATAAACAACTTGCTTGAATTTCATTTTCATGGACAGCCTAAACCATCGCTTTCCAGATCATTCAACACCAAATGCCCTGCTGGAAATTACAAACCAGCTGCTGCTTCAAGTTTTAACTGGGTCATTTCTTTGTACCCGAAAAACCCTGTTGAACATTGGACGAGTCTGACGAGTCACGCGCGAGTTTTGTTGTTGTTTTGTTTTGTTTTTTTTTGCGTTGTTGAGCCGTTCTAGAGAAATAGAGAAGATCCTCTTTAAAAACGAAGCAACTTTATGCCTTTCTTCACGTTTACTGCATTGTTATTTGTTCAAGATTTTACAACGAAATTCAAATAACATACTTTGTCATCTGTTCCGGGTTGTTCAAAGCCCGATTGCGCTAACCCATGGTCTGGGCGAGAATTTTGATTTTAATTTTGTAACTTTTCGGTAAGGTTTTCTGCTTATATTGTTTGCTCCTCAGTTTTGGGTTTGAATAATTTCAAACTTCACTAAACTTAAGCAACTAGATTTAGAGCCAACCGGTGTAGAGACCTTTAGACCATCGTAACCCTTTGAACTTGCTGCTGGCAAGTGAGATTTTTCCACCCACGAATTTTGAACAGCCGGGTAACCATGCAGCTTATCTTCTACGTTATAGTTTGAGTAGATCAAAACAAGGGCTGCTCTTAATTATATTGCACCTTTGTACTTTATTCCGCAAAGTTATCAAGAATACTGCACTATTGTGTATTGTTAAAATTACTGCAACTCCAATTCTAGAGCTACTTTCGTACCATTTTAATCAGAGAGAAAACTACGAAACATTGAGAACAACAAATTTTTAGGACTTCTAGATCGTGCGATCATCAACTTATGTAATCAAAGTTGTTTACTGTTTTAAGACACGACGCGTATTTCTTGAACGGCATCTGTTCAAAATTTGCACCCAACGAGAACATCTCCCTCCATCCCTGCAGCTCACAAGACAACGAAAAACAAGACACCCCTGAATAGATTCAAACGGATGTATTATAGTCCGCCCGGGGAGCCGGTACTCCCGCAGAAAAACTGGGTAGGGGTGCGAGGCCTGCTTTTCAAACCCTTACCCTATTTATGACTAATTTATTTGATTTTCCCTGTACCCTATCAAGAAAGTGACCAAAAACTTGATATCGAGAATTTTTAAAGGGATTCTCTCAGATAGTCCCATCGATAATGATGAAAACTGAGTAACGCCTTCTAAAACATATGACCAGATGGAGTACATATGAGAGTACTCCCCACCCCAATCCACCCAGGCCTTTGCGATTATTTTGAAACAACTCTCCAGAAATAGCTCAGAGATTGTGAAGATCGTTCACGGCAGATGATCAATAAACCAGAATGCAACGTGTGGCGTACTGCAGATCATGTCTGACATTCTTTTCATTCTGAGGTGGTCTTAGCGAGCATTTGGAAAATAGAAATAGTAAGCCCTAGTTTTCAGCAGGAATCGTATCTGTTATATCTAGTGGAAACCTGCCTTGATGTCCCTTCAATAACGTTTTCACGGTTTAACGTTCAAGTTACGCTGGTTAATCGATTGGGAGCCAATATTATAATGACGCGCATTTCCAAGGCAACAATTAACAATTATTCTTTGAAATCGAGGTAAATATTCTGCCACTGTTCACCGAGATTGAGAAGAATAATTGTTTTAGTATATACACAGGAAGTGATCTCAACAACATTTTCAGAAGGGAACCTTTAAAAATCGATTTAATTGACCTCTCAATTCATGCGTGGAAAACGTGCAAGCTGTGCAAAGCATACGCGAATTCGCGAAACTATTTACAGAATCTTTGAACAAGGAAAATCTATAGTTAATCTTCGAAAAAACCTCGTGACAGTCTAGAATAATGGTCCTTAAACACCGTTCAAATCAGTGTGAATCAAAAGTATGCTTTATTCAAAAGTATGCTTTATTTTTGTTTGGCTTACGCATTATTCACTCGGTAGGGGGTGAATAATGCTCATTAGCCAGAGATAGCGAACCAATCAGATTGCTTAAAACACCAAGATCACTGAGTGTGTATATACTAATAAACTTTAGCCACAACCGACTTGTGGTTCGGAATTAGGACTGATTTAGCATACAGAAGAAGCCGCTCATAGCAATATTGAGCCTGAGCTTAATTGTGGTGAAATATCGAGTGGAAGGTATGCCGATATTATATAAAAAAGGCCATAAAGATGAGTGAAACATGATGATGCAAAGGACTGCAAACGAAAATGCTGCCTGTGAACGAAAATGCTGCCTGTGATTTACAGATCCTGCGTTCACAGGCAGCATTTTCGTTTGCAATCCTTTGCATCATCATGTTTCACTTTCTAGTATTTTTGGGGGCCGTAGGTCTTTTTAGATCCGATATGCTGCTCATTTTTTACATGGTTTGGCCATGATTTTCCTGCGGGACAGTTTTTGTCTGTCCGCAGTTACCTTATCGCGGCAACGACACGATATTCTGGATTTTTCCAATTGTCCCTTGTCACACGTTTTGCATGTGACATTGGCCAATTGGCAAGGATTTGGATTTGAGTTTCATCTGAGGTCATCACCATCTTAGTGAGTATATGGATGTCAGTCGACCAGCTGATCATTTCATAGCTTGCTACACCGTGCTGATGAGACCCAACAAGGTCGAAACAGCTGTCCACGGTTGCAATTGTTGGCTTTCAGTTTGGACTCTATCGTGTCGTTGTTCCGTTAAAGGGGCTCAGTCACGGCATCTTGAGTTATTTTGAGCATCGAAAAAATAACCGTTAAATTAAAGGAAACCTGAAAATAACACTTTATAAAGATAGAAAAACGTCAAAGAGATAATAATAAACCATAAAGGAACAAGGATGGTTAAGGATGGAGAAGATTGACACGGATTGCAAACAACGAATTTGAAAAGTTTAGCTAAGCTTTTCAAACGTGACTGAGCCCCTTTAAGCTTTTTACGCAATATCAGCCTTGCATCATTGTTTGTTACTTCATATAAAGATGATCATTTGTAGGGAAAATATGACTTCCGTAAATTATATGAGAAAACGAAAATATTGTTCCATTACTATTTCCCTTTTGTAATTGATAACAGTTTTTCTTGCTATGTTTTTTTTTTGTCTAAGCTTCATATAATTGATCCCCTGTGACACGTGGCAACTCGTTCCCAGGCTCTCTCTCCTCTACCTCCATTATCGGTGACAGCGGCTAGTCACGTGACCACCTGGGACACAAAGTTTTCCACCAGGATAGAGTCAGCGAATAATTTTTCTCGACCAGCTACACTGTAGTGAAAGGAAAACTTTTCCACCAAGGTAGAGTCAACGAATATTTTTCAGTTTCGATCTCTACTGAAGCGAAACAAATGCCGCGGTTCACAGCTCATCGCTTTATGACTACACACAGGCAAATACACCTTCTCCAGTGTTATTTGTACGTAACACTGAAAGCGGGTGTAATTTACATCAAGTGTGCGCTTGTTCATACCTGAGTCCGTGTTTTATACCCAGTCTGTAATGCTTAGTCTGCGTTTTATACCTAGGTCCGTGTTTTATAGTTTAGTCTGTAGTCCGCAGTCCGCAGTCCACAGTGAGCAGTCCGCAGTCCTGGCAGCAGTGTTGGAGGGACTGTCACTGAAACACTCTTTTTTCTCTTTTCCCAAAAATCGAAGACATGTCAAACAAATTTAATTTGCTAGATAACAATTTTTTTTTAAGATGATAATAATAACAGTATCAATAAAGGAAACCCAGAGATGTGAATAATGCCACAAGAAAGTAACCAATATTGTAAATACCGTAAGTAACGTAAGTAAAAAGCCGTACGTGACTTAGTGTATTGTTATTAGTGTAAATTGGTCGTATTCCATGTAATGTAGTGTATCGTATTGTAACTTTCGGTAAAATAAAATTATTATTTCAAAAAAAAGTGAAATACAGATATCCACCTGTAGCCAGGTAAATAAACATTTAGTGCATTAAACAGTCAGATTTATATAGCTTCCCAAAGCCATTTTCATAGAGTGTACTTATCCATAAGTTGTGTTTCATTTACCTGCTATTAAAATTATTTTTATTCAGCGAAAAACAATGCATTGAGTATTGTCCGAGAACTCTGCTAGACAGAGCTAGAGATACCCTTATCTTTCTAATAGAAAAATAAATAAATAAATAAATAAATACCTGTGATAGTAAAAACAAAAACAACAATAACGGTAGTAATAACATTAATAGATATTTCAAGAAGAGGCCTCCAATCAACTAATGATGGTTTTCCGGAAAGTCCTCTAAAAAATAAAAGTGTAAAATATACATATATTTCGCAAATACAGAAATAATAAAAGCTTAAAAGTTAAGACTAAAACTAAAGTTTAAAACTAGAACTAGAACTAAAAATATACTACAAACTAAAAATGGTTTAGTGAAAACTCTTTCAGTTTGTATTTAATGAAGAAGGTCACTGCAAAAAACCGAATATTTGTTTCGTCAACGCTAATAACAACTTTACACTAAGATTAACCAGTCACCGAAGTTTCAGCCTCTAAAGTTCAGGTTTTTTTATATAGTCCGTCTCTGAAGAAGCCCAACATTAAAACATCGTTGCCGCCATTTTCAACAGTAGTCAGCTAGGGCGCGTTTTCGTGACGTCATTCCGTTTGAGAGATTTTAACTACCACCACCACTCTGGGTTATGGCTGCTCCGGCTTCAGCTAGCTACATTATTTTGAGCCAAATACGCTCCAAAGGTTTTCTATGACTAGTGCTGCAACCAAACATTTTTCTTGACTGCTGGTGTTCCAATTGGAAAACGGAGAGAGTCCAGTCTCTGCTGAAACGGAAGCAATCTAAACTTTATCTAGTGGTATACTGCTGGCTTAATTGATCTGTTCCAGACAATCATTTTCGAGAGAACAGAAAAAAACATCGAGTCAAATGAATTAAGGTGATTCCTCAGTATTCCATTGTGCATCCCGACTGCGCACGATTTTCGCGTCATTAGCGCGGGCACTTAAACGCGTTCACGTACAAAACGTAAGGGATAACCCTTAAGCTAAGCTCGACAGTGAAGTAAATGCTCGTTTTCTTTTAAACAAGCACCGTAAGGTACCTTTTTATTGCATTAAATTAGTCTATAATTCATTGCCTTTCTACTGAATGAGCAAAAAAAGAGAAATTGATGTAAGGTAAAGAAATCACTGCTGAAAATATTTACTGATCCTTTCACTCTTGACCTAACTCTCACCACCCCTAGAAGACGCACGCTACAAAGACTTTTTGTCAACTCTGATCCCAAATGTATATTTTTGGCCGAGAACATATATAAAATTGTTCTTTTGAAATCGATTCTTAACGACTCGTGGGAGAAAATTTTCTTTTTTCATGACTGAATTTAGTTACGCTAAGACCGGCTTTTATCTATTTTTCATCAAGTGATGCATTGGCTCAACAAAATGAACTGTTGACTACTCCGTTAAATTGAGCTAAAACGGATGGCAGGATAAAAGAGGAAAAAAGGTATGAAGAAAAAATGATCGCGTAGAAGAGTTAAACTGAAGGAATTTTTTATTTGAAAAAAATGATTTTCTGAATAAAAAAGAAAGTTTGCGTGCTCAAAAAATAAAGGCTAGCTTAGTAGGGTTGTTAAGGCGACTATGAAGGAAATTAACGTCTCAGGATTGCTGGTATTCAAAACCTTTCTTGCATGATGTGGTTGATTGTCTTAAATAATTTTGAACACTAGGCAGAGCATCCGATGCTAATGTATTCCAGAGAAGACTAAGCCCGTTCTTTTTCAAATCCCTGATTTGTTCAAGACGGTTTTTCATTGCCAGGCACACATCAAAACAAATACTGGCGGTGAAACATTTGCAAAAAAATGGAAATGAGAGAAAGAACAGAGACTCCGTAAAATAGAACTTAAAAACTGTTTTATTGCCTTTCTACCAGCAGCAGCGATTGACTGAATACTCTGAATACATCACATGTAACAACATAAAAAAGCATATAGATAAGCTTATTACTGCAAACTTCTTTGTTTCTGGCCCCGTCAAGCAAATGGAATAGTGAAACCCTTGGATGCAAGCTAAAAATATTTCTTTTCAGCTGTTTTGACGTAAATTCAAAGCGACATGATCAGTATTCATATCAGTTCCATAATACCTAAAAATTAAAGATTTTCAAAGCTTCATTAGGTGAATCAACTCCCTACTATTGGCAAATTGGACAACTTAAAGGGGCTCAGTCACGTTTGAAAAGCTTAGCAAAACTTTTCAAATTCGTTGTTTGCAATCCGCGTCAATCTTCTCCTGCATCCTTAACCATCCTTGTTCCTTTATGGTTTATTATCGTCTCTTTGATGTTTTTCTATCTTTACAAAGTGTTATTTTTAGGTTTCCTTCAATTTAACGGTTATTTTTTTCTATGTTCAAAATAACTCAAGATGCCGTGACTGAGCCCCTTTAACTCTTCATTTCAAAGAAAATTGCCAACTGCTCGACTAAAAGCAAACAAATAAAGTAAACCCGTTGCATGATAGGTAACAAAATTTATGCCTCTGCTTCCACAGTTTTCTTGGGTTCCTGTTCCTTCTCCGCCTTCATTCGTGCGCGGTACAACAACAGAGCGACAGCGATGACCAGGAGCGCCACCATGGCGCTACCAAAAACGGCAAATAGCACTATCTGACTGCTTTCCTGAAGACGAACCACTTCAGTGATGGTACCAGCTTGATTCTTACTAACATCACCACCCATGTTGGGAAAGACTTGCTCAACGACCACCACGTATTCCTTGTCAAGATGTTCGTGAACGAATTCTGTCATAACATTCTCAAGAGCCTGACATCGATCTTGGCATGTGCACAGCAGAAGCTGGTGGCATATTTGATGGAGTTGGTCGAGCCAATGTGGGACCGTTGCAGTGTCGTTGTCGTGGTAAACAGACGTGTTAAACCAAAAGTAACCAGTGCGATTGGCAAAGCGACGTATTGCTGACATCAAGGTGATATACTCGCTCCAGCTCAGCTCATGCGGGCAGAACGCAGTGCTGATGGGCGTAAAGGCCTGGCCTGCTGCGTTCAGGGAAGCATCGCAGTCGGTGGCAAGCGTGTAGATAGGTCCCACTCTCACTTCCCCCTTCTTACCATACGGGTGAACTGTGTGATCAATGACCATATGGTCGGCAGTGAAGCCGTCATGGGTGGTCCTGTTCGTGCCACCAGCTGCAGGAAACACAGCAACCACGTTGCACCATACAGGGTTCCGATTAGTTCCCGTGATTCCGAAGATGATGTCACCTACGGAAAGCTCCGAGACACGAACAATGCCTCTTGTCCTCTCTTCGATTTCCATGTCACCAGACACACAGGCACCCCCTGCTCCAATTCTTGCTTTTAGACTGAGGTTAACGTCAAGTTCAATGCCTATGCGTTGACATTGCACAGACTGATTCATCAACGCAAGGGAACTGACAGCACACAGCAATAAGCGAAGCATTGTGGGGTCGATACACAGCTATAGCTCAGCCTGAAATCAGATATCAAACTGAGTTAAGTAAACTGTAGTCCTCCATCGAAAAAAGAATGCGAATGCGAAAACTTTAACAGCACTCCTAAAAACGTATAGAAATCCTTCATGCGCAGTGCTTGCATGGTATTGTGGTAAAATGTAAAGCCGCCATTTTTCTCCTGCGAAGGACTGAATCCATCAGTGCAAAGGTTCGGGAAAATACTTAAGACGAAGACAAAAAAATTATCCCAACACGAGGAAATGAGTTACTTGTTTCAGAAGTTCAAAAAAGGAAAAAGCAATAGGGATCAAAGACTTCTTTTAAGAGGCAAAAGTTGCGATTGAATACCCTGATTGTGTTAAATTAATATTCTCCCAGCTCAGATATAAATTGAATATGTCTCCTGACTTTTTTAAGGCATGTTTTACAAACTGTCGTCCGGGTGTAAAATATATAATTCCATCAACAAAAGTCAACAGTGATCTAATTTATATATACTGTATAGTTTCTTACGGCCGCCACAGGTTCAGTCGCTGTCTTATTTCTTTTGCTCTAGTGTATTCTTAAGGGGAGGAGGCTAACATAGCCGTGAAACGTGATGAGTAGACATGAGTTATATAGTTAAATGAACTTATAATCTTCGCTGCCGTAAAAAGAAAGATCGTCGAACGTTACAAATTGCTGGTCAATAAACCGGAAAACAGCAAGGTTTTTCCTCGAAAATTAAAAAAAAGGCTAAGACAGCCTGGATAAGAAAGAGCCGTTTTATCCTTAAAATGCTAAATCAGACATAGGCTGCAATTGTCGAAGTTAGCCATGATACGTGATGAGTACATATGAGGTTTATGGTCAAATGAACGTTAAAGCTACATTTTAGTTTTATGCCGTTATTTTAACATTACAAGAACTGGTTTCCTTACCTCAAAATGTAACACGACTGAGAGCAACAGCCGAAAGTCGATGTAGGGCCTCCTTGAATCACTGGATTGTGCAAGAGAAACGTAGGGTTATATAGCATACCTTAAGCTTGTAATGACCTGGGTTGCGACACATGCAGAACGGAGGGGTGGTAATTCCCTTAAATAGTCACTGTGTTCTTCAGTCACTCGAGCAAGACTCTTTGAATGAAACGGATGCCGACTGACTAATTTAGACAGAAAAGATGTTACGTTTTAAGTAGTCGAAAGTCATGGCCTGACAAGGAATAAAATAAAGTCTGAAATAGGGTATCAACTATTGTATCTGGTTAAGCAAAGGGGTATAGTTAATCGCACATTTTCTCTGATGTATACTAATAGGTTAAACAAACCATGGACCACATACCCCCACTACAAACAACCAAGTGTTTCTTCCCCCTTCTTCTTTCCTGGGACCACAGGGCAAATATAAGCAAGCTGAGGTTTGCACGGCAATCTTATGCACTTCCATATAACTATTAACTCGGGAGTCTGTAAGCTCGGCTACCCCTGAATCGTGTTTGTTTCAGCTTAAATTTAATAGTTGTTTGCTGAATGGTTCTCCTCCCTAACGAGCTGCTGATGAAAAAAGTAACCAACGGTATTAAGAGAAAGCAAAACAAAGTGATATTAAGAGATAGAAACATGCCTGGGATATAGAAACCAAGAATGAAAACCACTCAAATAAACCATTTAATTCGAATTATCCGATCTCGAGTGTTTTTATTTTTATTTGCGACGGTAAACAGTTTGCTCACGGTGACGCGTGTCGACTAGACTGAAAGCGTTTTAGTATTTATATCAGTTCCTTTAATGGCACTGTGTGCGAAAATAAAAATGTTTTCAGCGTGATTCATTTACTTGTGGTGAAATTCGTGGAACGTTATGACTTTTTTTGTCTTTTTTAGACACTAAATATTAATTTGTATCATTTAAGTATTAAGTTAGTCTGATCTTGAGTGCTCTTTCCAGATAAAAAGATCAGGATGAAAATGTATTTCGTTAAATTTCTGTGAATCAATTATAATTACAGAGCTTTACTGGAAAATTTGTTTTCTGGAGTGACTAAATTTTTAAAGTCAAATGAGATAACGAAGTATGTCAGAAATCAAACTTCTGCTCACTTTTGTTTAGACTTAATATTGTCTTCGCATATCTCGCTGAGGAATCGGATAAAATCGATGTATGATCACGCAAGAATCGATATTTTGCGCACTTACTACTAGCTAAAATATATTTAACAATGAAACTCAGGGCCTGTTAATTTGTATTGTGACTTATATGTACAGTTAAGGTCACTAACATCAAGAGAAGATCAAGGTAATTGATCAAATCTAGATAACATTTCATGTCACGTTCCATATTGTGGGATCGAACACCTCTCTCCCCAGGCCTTCATTTAAAGAGAATACTCTCCAACCAGTCTGCGTCACAACTCAACTCTATCATTTAAGGCTGGTTTTCACTAGCGCATAAGCATAAGCACAAGCCGACATACGCAGAAGCAGTAAGATGTTGATAAGAAGCAGCTTTTTTCGAAATTTTCCTGACAAAAGGTGCTAATTATCAAGATCTTACTGCTTCTGCGTATGTCGGCTTGTGCTTATGCTTATGCGCTAGTGAAAACCAGCCTATAAGTCTAGCTCTAGTGTAGGATTTTTTATGTAGGACAAGGTTTGTTTTCCGTGGTTACAATTTAGCGGCAATAAGAACCTGCATTGATTTTCATCAGTTCTTGTATGAGAATGGCATGCTGAGCCGGAAAAACCTTTATCTTTCCAATGCACCATGTCACGTTTAGACAATTTTCTCCAATATAGCGTTATTATTGGAGCTATCAGACTCCAATAGTAACGCTGCCATTATGCGGTGAGGCTTAACAAGACAAACTGTTGATTTACTTTGTTAGGTTAAATTTGAAAGTTACGTAGGATCAAGCCCATAAAACAATTTAACGGGAAGGAAAATTGCGTAAAACACCACGGTAAGAAATTGCATGGAAAAATTCCTGTACGGGAAAATAATTCTTGCTAGCTGCCGTTCAGGACGTAAATATTGTAACTTACACAAGCAGTCACAAGAAAATTAATTAGTGGAATCATGTAACGTCACAGGCTCTAGCTGTCGTGTCCAAAACCTTACTCATGTGTTTTGGTCGTCTTATCCCATGACACTCAGAGCCCTTAATTCACCCTAGTATCCAATCTTCACTCACCCTAAAACACATTTATAGCGACTGGGTACGAGTCTGCTTCCACTCTGAGTGGAGCAACAACTAGTCGGGACAAATTTCCCGTAAAACAACACCAAAACAAGTGGAAAAAGAAGCAGAGACACCATCAAATATATCTGCAGTTGCATTTTAATTGTCATTCTTCTAACACTGATTAGATTAGACTACGAGTAGTCCCATTATCTCTCCATTATCGCCCGCTCAGCGTCATCATCGTCAACATCCACGGCATTGACATTATACGAGAATACAAGGATACAGAAACCCAGCCAAAAAGGCATCAACAAGTGAGACGTTCTTAATTCTACACTCTGCGAAAGCTAAAAAGCTAAAAATCCAAAAGGGAGGCTAAAAGGGAAGTATGTGAACTGAATAATCTGATGATCTATTCTGCCGGATAATGGAACAACTAATCACTGACCTTTGTTCAAGACGACGCCAGCACACAAGATCGTTAAAACATGAAATGTTACAATCTATTCCATTAGAGAAAACTTATTTCATCTAGTTTCATCCCAGTAAACGCTATTATTGTCAATTTGACCTTGTATCTAGTCCAGTCCCTGAAAACTATGCGGAGAATAATATTGGCTTCGTATTTTGAAATTAGGAAGGTTAAAATCGGGGTTGATATTACTATCTGTATTTAGGCTAAATAGGTCAAGATCATGAAAACTAGTTAGCTTTTCGAGGTATTTCTTAGTCGGAAGGGAGCTAGGTATAATATTGTTGAACTGACCATGAATAGGGATTAAGTTTATGCCAAAATAAGGGAGTTCTTTAAGAAGCAGTCTTGCTGTGTCATTCGAGTTTTTTTCTAGCCATACTTCAAATAAGTTTTACATACTTATCGTAGGAGTTTGTTTAGATCCTCGATATCCTTGATCTTCAGCACGCGGGAATCCCGGTCCTTGCGAAGATAAACACATGAATTCTTGGCCCAACAGAATTCAAAGTGGTGATTAGATTTAAATTTCTTCGCTTCGGAGAAGACAGTTTGCATTTTGGGTGTGAGGTGGTCGAAGATTCTAACTGAGGATAGAGAAACTCCGTCAGGCAGACCAAGGTTGGCAGGAATAGATTTGCAGGCATCTTTCCGGCGAGCCATGACCAACTCCTTTGCTAGCCTCCTTGTAAACTTACATATGATAGGTTTCGGCAGATTCCCGGCGCTTCGGAGTGGCACTCGATGCGCAATATCTATATCCTGAAAAGTGATATCCGCACCCTTCATACATTCATCTGACATTCATACTTACAACACGCGTTTCTCGTGTGCAGATAATCTTTTTGTACAGAAATCCAGATTACATATAAAACTTAAGTCTTTTCCTGCTTTCGGTACGAGACTATGGAATTGTCTTCACCCCGATTGGCGTAAGCTCACGAAAAGAGCATTTAAAAGAAAAATTCATAAGCTGCTTCTAACTGTACTTGAAATTGAGGACTGTTATGTTGATGCCCATTCTCTAATACTGAATTTAAACACAAGTAATTATTATACACTATAGCTTTCAAACTTACATTTAGCCGTTTATCTACTTTACACCTCTTAATTTGCTTTATACCTTTTTACTTATGTGTTTGATTAACTATTAATGTGTGTATGTTTATTTATTTAGTAGCTGTTTTTAAATCACTTTTTGCTCAGTTAACATGACTATAATTAATACAACCCGCCTAGATTAGCTATGCTACAAGCGGGTTTGTAGATATTTAAATTTAATTCTGTAAATTATGGTTAAAAAAATAAAAAAATAAAAAATAAAATAAAGTCCCTGAACTCTCCTTTTTTTCCCTCCCCATATAGGGGCTGAACCCGGGCGGGCGAAAGAAGAGTCCAGGATTACTTGCATGCGCATGCTCAGAACGCCGTCATTTTTTCCCCCCAAATCGGGGGAAAACCATATTTGGAAGTACTTTCCAGATTTGGCTTGTTGCGCGATTTTCTGAATGATAATATACAAGCAACAATTTCTGCATTCAGATTGATTAAAAACATGGCAATTAATCCAAAATCAGTGGAATTTCACCAGTGCCACGCTAAACCACATTCGATTTGTTTTTTTATCACAATATCAAAGACAACGAAAGAATCTTTGCCAAGATTTGCTGACAATTGAAAACACCGAATCGGACTTGAAAGTGCACGCGCTGCATTATGCAAATGAGCCACTTGTACGCGTCAGACTTTCCTTTCAAAAACTTTGGGAAAATCGCTCAACATACAGAAACAATACGAAAATAATGTTGAGGAAAAGAGAAATGACAGACCGCGATAAACCATATTTCGATTTTTGCGTTTTTTATGTTTTTATGTTTTTTACGACAATATCAACGTCAAAGAAAATGTTTTCTTTCAGAGCGCGAGCTGAAAAAAGGCATTGCGCGACACATTGACCCAAGCGGCGTGGTTGGGACCTAGTAATTTTTGATTGGTTCGTTCTGAGCATGCGCATGCAAGTTATCTTGGACTCTTCTTTCGCCCACCCGGGTTCAGCCCCTATATTGGGGCGGGAAGAAAGGAGAGTTCAGGGACTGGACTACATTGTATCCAGTTGTTTAACAAACTCGAACGAATACATAGAATTCTGGAGTTTTCAGAGGATGAACACTAACATTAAATTTTCATCATATCGGTCAAATACAAGAGCATTAGTGTATCCGTTTTAAGGTTGAAAAATGTTGATTTGAAAATCAAAACAAAATCAAAACACGAGTTATATCACAAAAAAGTTTTAAATATAAATAATTTTTATCCTTTAAATTAAGAAAGGCGGGAAGGGGTTTACGAGCACAAATAAGAACTGAACAATTAAAAAACTGTTTACTTTTCATCAGAATTCAGCTGCTGAGATTCAAGCGCGCCTTTGTTTTCTTACAACGTACACTGGAATAAGATAAGCTACAATTTTGTTCGTAACATTTTAGGGCCGTTTTATTTCGCACTGCAAAGTAACTCACAACAGCAGCAAAGATCCCAACTCCGTTCTTAATGTCACTGAATCGCACCAGAAAAACAAGCTCTTGCAAAGCACAACCTACGTGTCACAGGTTCCGGGGAGGGTGGATGGGAGAGTACTCATGTATGTGGGTTTTGTACGTATGTGATGTGCCAATGCGCATGCGGTTTTGGAGCCGGTTTAGTCTGAAATAGTCTCTTAAATCTGAAATAGAGTCGGTTCTGCAAAAGGATATGGGAAAAATCGCAAACTTTGGTTTGAAATTGGGCAAGGGCTGCAAGAAGCTTGCCACACGACCCCACACAATTTTCTGGGAGTAAACGACCTCGTTCATCCCTTTAGCAGGCCTATTTTCCTACCAAAACACCGTTTGCTAATGTTAACTGCATTCTAAACAGCCGAGCTCCAATGTCGCTCAGTACCTAAGCTTACTTACTTAATTGGAAGGCCATTAGTGAGATTTGATATTTTCTAGCCTGCGTAACTGGCGGGATTTCGCGCGCGGTTGCAATTGGTTGGGAAGCCGAGAACGCGAGTGGCGAAGCCGTGAGAGGATTGGTGAAGAGTCGAGTTTTTCACTTGCGGCTTCGCCGCTAGCAAATTCCACGCGGGCTTCGCCCGCGACGGAATATGGCGGCCCTCTCGCCCGCTCACGCATCCCGCCAGCTACGCCGGCTAGATATTTTCTATACACGGCAAATATCTCTTGATGAGCTAAGCTTTAATTTTTGTTGGTAACATTGGAGGAAATGGCTCCATTTACTCCATGCACACTGCATCACAGCTTACAGCACCAGCAAAGAGTAAAGCTTGTTAATGTTACAGAATTGCACGAGAAAAAAAGGTCTTGTAAATCACAGGTTAAGTGTCAGTGGCGCCGGACATTACGGGGGCAAGATTGCGGGCCAATATATACAAAAACACTAGTGTCACGATAACTGCATGCTAAACAGCAGTTCCAGTATCGACCTAGCTCAGCTTATTTACTTGGAAGTCTATAGGATTCGATATTTCCTAAGCGACAAATACCCCTGGATATGTTTCATCTTGGGTATATTACTTAATTCTGACTGGTGAATATAAAAGACGAATTAAAAAGGGACCTTGAATGGAGAAAGGAAATAAGGCAGAGAAAAACACAAAAGGAAACATGTGATCTTAAGAAACATTATAAACAAACGTCTCCGTGAAATACTGTACTTGAGAAACCAAACAGGCACTTCAATTTTTCCTCACTGAACTTTAAGTCCATTGATCTCGAGTGTTTACAACGGATAACAAATTCCCTACAGTCCTGAAGTCTTTGAGATCACTTTTTTTTAAGCCGCAAAACTGCATTAAAACTCCATTAACGTCCGGTGATAGAATGTGTCGAACGTTTTAGATTTTTTTCTCTTTTACCCCATTGTTAAATATTGGCACAGTCCATTTATAGCCTAGAGTAAAATAAACGCGATCTTACTGCAAAAAGTGAAGTCCTTTTCAGGGGAATGGGGAACAAACATTCATTAATTGCTACTAGTAGAAACTGAGCTTCAATTTAAGTTGTGTTTCTTTCGCAGTAGGTGTCGCTTTTCTTTGCAACGAGAAATGTTGAAAAGCCTTAAGAAGGTCTTCGTCCCATAATATGTTATATTTATTAAAAGCTTATACGTAAACTCAGTTCCCAACTAAACAAAATAGCTGACGAGTGAAAATAAATGTTGCACTTAACATGTTAGGCCGGAGTGTTGTCAATTGCGGAAAGAGATATGAAGTTCACCTTGAGAACTGTCGAAAAGATCGATGTGACCTTGGCAAAGCGGCTGTCCTTTAAGATTCTCTCGGCTAATGTTTATAAACTATATTTGGACCAACCACGTTTGGAATTACCTGTCAGTTACGTAACATATCAGCAAATCCAAAATAGGTGACACCGTTTGATACTCTGTTGCTAGACCATCGTCTTAAGGCGTTTAATAAATGCCTCAGCAAAACATATATCTTTCTGAAACTATAAGAATCACAAATTTAATTTAGAAGATTTTGTGTTTCCTTTCAAATTAGAAAAAAAAATATGTCGGAAATGAAACTAAAAGTATATATTTTTCAAGGTATACTATTGATAATTGCGATTCCGTGCAGTCGAAATATAGCAAGACATTCTTCGCGTATTTCTTGCAAAATACTTGAGAGGAAAGGAACTTAAATAATTGTCAGATCATCTATTTTGTTTGCTAAAATAGATGAAATCTCTCAGGCTAAACATTTTGTTTGCCAAACCGTTTGTAACTTTTGAAAGGGAAAATTAAAAATTGTCCCATGCAGTTGTCTCTCTTGGGGCAGCATTCTCGAGAAATTTTGCAAAACTTAAAAGATTGAAACGCTTTTCAAACAAAGGCACACTGTATGTCAGTTATATCATTTGGTGTGAATACAGCCGTCAAATTACCACTCAAACTGTTTTATGGCATCCTTCTGGTCTGACAATAAGAGAACAGGTATGTGCTGGTTGTGAAGGCCTTAAAAGTTCAATTTAACTCGGTGCGACAGAATGGTCTCCGAGTCGTTCTCTTTGGAGAATTTGATTTGACCTTAGAAAACTTTCTCGCAGGATGGATCCGGATTATGCGCAGTTCATCGACCCAGCTCCGTTAAAATTGAAGACTCCAATGAAGGCAACATAAAATAACGAAACCAGAAAAGAAGAAAGGCTATCTAGAGAAACCTACTCTCAGAAGTTAGAGCAGCTTGCCATACATAACGATTCGTTAAATATGGGTTATTGATCAAAGGTGATCAAGAAGGCTGGACTTTGGCCAAGTTCTGGTGCATGTTTCAGGATGACGTCAGGCACAATCGAAGTCCATACACCGGAAAATGAACGGGGCTAACATCGATCCATCAGTCACAGTTGACCGAATAAGCTTCCATGTATGGGAGACGTCAATGAGGGACGACGATTCATAATACGAAACAATTTGTTACGCAAACTTCTTAGACATAACAAAGATGTAAAGAGATAAAATGTCAAAACAGTGGCCCCGTAGAAACGTTTGGTGTGATACACAGTGTGAGCATTAAAAAGACAATTTCGTCAATAATTAGTTATGTTTTGCTCTATTTTTATATCATTTTCACACATGTAACTTACTAAGACGGGGTGATTTGGTCCTTGCAAAGCCAATAGACGCTCCGAGTTTCCAGTGATCTTAGCTTGTTACCAACCGTATTCTGGACAATTTTGCACACTGAGAAAGTACAGTACTCGATCTTATCGCATTCCACTGATACGTCGACGTGAAAAGAAAAGAGAATTGCAGCATTCGTTGAATACGAAATTACATGGCGATGAGAAGGGTGGAAAAACGTTTTTACTTCTGAAATACTTCTGGCCCAATACTGAATTAGAAATTTTTTCTGAAATTTTTTTTCTTTCGGCGCAAAAGCGCAATGTCTCACTTACTACGTTGTTGTCTCAAAACTTGACAAAACAAGTTTTGTTTTAGGGTCCTGCCGTTCTAAAGGTCCTCTTTTGTAAGGGAACGGGACTTTGAGCGCGATGCTCAACGAGCTTGCAACTGACAGAAAGGTCTCTGAAGACCTCTGGGCCGGGTTGTTCGAAAACTGGTTAACGCGCTAACCAGTGCAGGACTAAACGTTAACCGACGTATTTATTTTTTTTTTAATTCTTATATCTCGTGTAAGCTGAGATTACTCAAGTTCAAAATAGAAGGCGAGACAATGTAAACAGAAAATCTTAATGATAAGTTACAAAACTGAAATTAAAATTCTCGCTGATCCTGGGTTAGGTTAATCGGGCTTTGAACAACCCGGGCCCTGAAGATCAGAGGACGAAACGAAAAAGCTGTGTCACACTCACCACGAACATCTGTTATTATAATTAACTGTCAGATTTTATTGCCAGTTCGAGTGAATAAAGCATTGCTGTTGTTGGCTGGGTAGTTTTTTCATGAATAAAAAAAGACACTTCTTAGACCACTCCAATTTAATGTATCACAGTACTTGAATCAACGGTAAGTGACAAATTTAAGCCAGGCTAGATCACGAGTGACTCTTGATCCACACACACGCAGAATGTGCATGACTTAGTTAAAGATTTCAAAAATGAATCCTTTTTCTTACGCGGGTCACCTTAACTGGTTTTAAAGAAAATATGAATTAACACTCGTTTTCAATCTAGTTACGTTCCCAATTTGATTTAATTAAGCTATCGCGAACAAAATCCACCCGAGATCAGACAACTTGATCTGAGTATTTAAGGGTGTATATTTCCATCAGGTGTGCTTGTCCTTAACATTGTTTATTTTAATTTGAAACAGTTTCTTTGGAAAGCATATTTTTCAAATGCCTCTAGTAAGGTCATGGAATTAACTAATAAATTTAAAGTGCATTCGAAGCCAACACTCTCAGAGATATTTAAGTTTGGCTAGTTGGGAATCCTATTGACTTCCCCGTAAAGTTGAAGCAATATTTGTTAAGTTTTCTTCCGATAGCTGTTTTCTTGCATGCGGTTGACATGCCATCGGTGCGGTTTCATTACTTATATAAGCCTGTATAGTAACGGCGCCAGTCTCAAGTAGATCAGTCTTTAAAAGGCGGTGTTTGTTTTGCTCAATTCAGTGGCATAAGAGAATCTTGAAAGACGTGTTCTTGCATTGTGAGGTAAGGAAAACATACTAGTTTCCTTAAAAAGACTATCTTTAGTAGGTAACTACGTCGCCAATTGATGGCCTCCTAGAATTAAGGCGTCCAAAATTTTCAATGTAGTTCTATGGTCGCACTGATTTAGGTCAAGTTTATTTTAAGATGGGCTTAGACAAATGCTTAGAAAGTATTTTGTCATACTCATACTTGGTGAGCTGACTGCGTCTCTAGAATTCCAGCTGAACATCAATATACGGCATGAGTCGGCATGTTTGTAAGTGAAAGTTAAGTACAGAACACGTCGAAGGTAACAGGGCCAATTTTCTGATTCTTGGCCAAGGGTGCAACCTCGGCAATCCATTTAGTCGTGACGTACTAAACGTTTCCATGATTCTTTTCATGTATCAGAACAGACAGAGAGCTGGCTAGGCTGGCTTTGCGTCACTCTACATTGCGCATCTATGCACAAGTCATCTTTTACACCACATTGTTAGCATTTTAACACCTAGATGATATCTCTCAAACTTTATTTCAGATTTACACGACTACAAAAAATGTCCCGCTTGTTGATATATCTCCTCTTGGGTTTCTCTATCTTTGCATTCCTCAACAACACAATGGCTGAAGACGACGACGACAGCGGTGACGATGATGATGAAGATGATGACGACGATGACGATGATGACGATGATGACGATGACAATGACGACGATGACGACGAGGATGACGACGACGACGACGACGACGAGGATGACGAGGATGACGAGGATGACGAGGATGATGACGATGATGACGATGACGACGACGACGAGGATGACGAGGATGATGACGATGACGACGACGACGAGGATGACGAGGATGACGAGGATGATGACGATGACGACGATGATGATGATGATGACGACGATGATGATGATGATGATGATGATGATGAAGATGACGACGATGATGATGACGACGATGACGACGATGATGACGATGATGACGACGATGATGATGAAGATGACGACGATGATGATGATGATGATGACGACGATGACGACGATGACGACGACGACGATGACGATGACGATGACGATGACGACGATGACGATGACGACGACGACAGCGGTGACGATGACGATGGAGACGATGATGATGATGACGACGACGATGATGATGATGATGATGATGATGATGAAGATGACGACGATGATGATGACGACGATGACGACGATGATGACGATGATGACGACGATGATGATGAAGATGACGACGATGACGATGATGAAGATGACGACGATGACGACGATGACGACGACGACGATGACGATGACGATGACGATGACGATGACGACGATGACGACGATGACGATGACGACGACGACAGCGGT
>JAHPZR010019964.1:0-7500 GCA_019787425.1 Platygyra sinensis
TGCAGGCTCAGATTTAGAGCTCATTGAGGCCATGTGTTTTTGGAAAGTTGACCTCTGACCAGGTACTGGGTTTCAATTGGATTGCAGGCTCAAACCAGATTACCGGTTATACTTTAGCTGGAAAAAATAGTGAAACCACACCCAACACTGAACAATTACATGCTCGCAATTGATCATTTTATCATGATTCTTTTTCCTTTATGATTAACCTATTCAGGGTTTGGCTGGCATTCAATTTGTTCGTCTTGGGTTTTCAGTGTATAAATAATCAGTGTGTTTGCATTTAATATTATTCGCTCTTATTCATTAGTGGGAAAGGTCCCAAACACGTTCTCTTCGTTCTGATTCTTAAAAGAAAAATTGGCGACCAGAATTTTCCATCCACTTGTGCTTTGCTGCGAAGGAAAAATTCTATTAACACTTTTTGGTGACCACATTTTTGTACGAGTATATGGCGACTGAAAAGACTGAAAAAAAGATTTCTTACACCAGTTGGCACCTGCCTAAAAAAGTTAATTTCACACCCTGCTTTGGAACCAGAAGTACCCCTTTTTAGGCTTGGTTAAATCTATAATTATCTTACATGTACCTGTACCTTGCAGACATGTTTGATCATCACAGTTATTAACACACAATGCCAATGTCAAATTTAAGGGCAACACATTTTTTTTTCAGGCTTAAATTTTACAACTGCTTAAGTTGTGTGTATACCTGTAACGATCAATCATGTCTTCATATCTTTCTCTACAGTTCAAATGTATCCATCTTTCGTAGTTTTATTTGTATACATATACCTTATTAACATCATGAAGTTTGGCCCGTCCCCTTACTAGTTTGGACACTGTTAAAAACTCCTTTTCATCAATAGGAAGAAGTTCTTTTGTTCCTCTACAAATGGGTTTGTTAGCAGCTTCTGAAAAGAAAATAGTCAAATGTGTCAATCTTCAAGGCAACAATATCTGTCAAAAGCTTGTTGCATCATTTCCTTTTGGCACCATAGTGCTTAATTGTAATCTTTTGACCAATCAAGCTGGTTTTGGCATATTTTGAAATAGCTTTTTGTAAGGCCATTGCACATACATGTATCATTGGTTTCAGCTACAGAATAAAAGTGATCACATGACAAGCATCTCTTGGCTACAGGACCCTACAGTTTGCAGCACAGCTGTCAAAAATTCTCAAACTGACAAAGGTTTGAGGCAAATCTTATCCATGCAAAGAGTTTTCCATGAATCTGGCAAACTCCTCTCTGGAATTGTATTTTGCTAAAAGGCGTAAAACTCAACAAAATTGCAAACAAACTGTGAAGCACATTCGCTGATGGCAGGAAAGATTCACTCATTACACAGTTATGAAATTTGTCATCACAAAATCACTTATAATAATCTTAGAATTATCTGTGAATGAAACCCACATTACGTGCAACAGCCTGAAAAAAAAAGCCATTTCAACAGATATGTCTGGGATCAAGACTATCAACTGTTATTAATTTTACTGATTATTTTAAAAAGCAGTAAAATACATGTATAATAAATTATTATATCAGTAAAATTTATGACAATAAATAAATATTTATTTTTATTAGTAATAATTTTAGGGTAATTCCACGGTACTTGAGGCATATGCTTGAAAAAATTAGCATTCACTTAAAGGACAGTATAAAGAAGAGTCATCAGTTATTTAATCATTGCAAGACCACAGTGAACTAAACTAAATTTGGCAAAAGGAGCTATTTATGGTATTGTTTTCTAAGATGTCCCCTCTATGGCGTGCAAAATATTGTGGAATTACCCTTTATCAAATTGTTGCAAACCAAAGTTTGTTGAGGGATTGCCTCCCAGGAAGTTTCACAGGTTAGAAGTTAAACTGTCTAATAGTTAACAGCTTACTACTGTACAGTAAACTTATTTATTCACAAAGTGTGCTCTGTTATACTTATACAAGCAAATTCATATTCTAAAAAGCTTGTTGAGTTGTCAATGGATTTGTGGAATAATGTTTGGATTAGATAATAACTCTACAAAGTCCAATCAAGTCTAATAAATGCAAAGAAGTTTCATGTTGAATGAACTAAAACATGGTTTCTGATTGATCCCCCCCCCCCTATATTTATTTACATGTATTCAAGAAACTTTCTCATTTTTGCCACAAAGTTTAGTCACAAACTTTGTTGAAACACATTTGCATTTACTTCAATTCTTTTGACATTTCTGACTTGCACCTTGTTGTTGTATGCTTTCTGCTCTAACAGACTTGTTTTCTTTGTCATCTTCATCACTGCTCTGTTCTGAACTGGACATTTCTTGATTGGATGACAAAAGAAAATAGCATCATTATCAGTCAGTAATAGAATAATTAGGAATCATGAAAATACTTATTATAAATAATTACTAAATAAACAAAATTATATATGGAAGAGATGTAATTGAAGAGGTGCATGAAAAAGGCTCCAAGTGACTCTTGATCGCATGACAAATTCTCCTTTTTTGTAAAGGGAAGCAAAAACCAATTTGCTAGGGAAATCTTGCAGTCTATCAGATGTCACTTAGGGTCTTTTCCATACACCCAGCAATAACAGCCTTTACCTATCCTTAAACAGTTCACTGATGCTTGCAAAAATAGTTCATCATCATTTTTCTCTGATACCTGGGGGAAAATGACATTATTTTTTAAATAACATGGAACTGTACCATTCACATCACTACTTGTAAGTCAACCAGGTAAATGATGTTTGTTCAATGGCAACTTCTGGTGGCAGGAAAGCGCTTACCGGTAAATCTAGGGGTAAGGGGAGCAGGAAAGAAGCCCTCCTGGGGGGAGACAAGATCGAGTGACACCGGGGGTAGTCATCCTGGACATGGGTCCTGATCAGTCTCCGAGGGTGAGGCCCATATTCCTAAGTCACTAAGGACTAAGGAGAACCAGGAGGGATGGCCCCTCCTGGGTGGAGTACAGATCAGGTGTGACCAGGGTCCACACCCTGGAGTGGATATTTTTCCAGACCTGTCTCCAAGGGCTTAGCCTTACTGTGGAGTAAAGTGCAGCCAGGGGTTGCATTTCCCTGCCACCGATTGTGGAGTGTGGGGGGACATGGGACACAATCCCTCACAGCAGAAGGTGAATAAAGTTGGGCTCTTGTAAGTTAAAGGTGACACTAGCTGTGTTAATGTTAGTTATGGACTAGTATTGGATAAGAGTCTAGTATGTACTTCTAAAATCTTATGGTACATTTAGGGTTCCTTTAGTTATAAACTTAAGTGTTCGTAACAGGCCACCCCTCCTGGTTCCCCTTATGACTGGGGGATATGGGCCTCACCCCTGATCAATCAGGACCCCTGTTCCAAGGTGACTACCCTGAGTATCACTCGATCTTGTCTCCCCCCAGGACGGCTTCTTTCCTGGTCCCATTACCCCTAGATTTAAGTGCTTCCCTGCCACCAGAAGTTGCCCATTACCTTTAATTTGTGTAGTTTCTGTGTGATGCCCAGCTTAAAGCCTCAAGTTGAATGCAAAACTACTGCCAATTGCAAGAGTTTATTAAGTCCAAGTTTATGTTAGCAGAAACTGATGTTAATAAGCCTGAGAATTAGGCCCTTTGTAAGCACACTCATTGTCATACTTCTAGCAACAATCTTGTCTCTTTTCCCAGGTCGCACAACATGCATGCAACATTTGAATAAGCCTTTCTTCTAAGTAACAGTAGCAGGGCTCAAAATAACGGCCGGTCACCAGACAATGTCCAGCCAAGATGACTATTTGTCTGGACAAAATTTGGGTTTGGCGGTCATTTTGACCGGTTACGGACGCCCGGCTGCAAAGCTTTGCCCATGAACGACGTTGGTTTTACTCAAGTGTGATCTAACCTCCATAGTTATTTAGGTTATTCTGCTGGTTGGGAAATTAGTCTCACATACATTGAAAGATATCCAAAAGTAAAGAAGGCAGATCCTTTCTTCTGGACACAGTTGATATGACTGAAGTCATTGGCGTTTCTTAATTTGTATTTCCTACATGCCAACCAAGCCTAGCCGAGCATGCCAAGCAAAGGCAGCGATCTTTTGCTTGAAGCACAAGCCTATGCAGCCCTTTCAATGTTTGGTAGAAACTTAAAGTGTTTACAACCCAAATCACATCCAAGGTAAGTCGTAAATTAATGTAAAAATAATTATGTGCAGAGTAACTACCGTTAAATGATCATTTCTAGTATTTAAAATAATATAGCAAGTTTTGATTGTTGTTATCACTCGCCCTGCATTTCAAGTTTAATGTCGAGTACAATGCAGTCTGAGCCCATTGTCTGTGGAAATGCAAATAGCAAACATATCTACTATACATGTAAGTGATACTTTTGCGATTACAACTTTTATGCTCTTTAACAAAACGTTTTTGCGTACACGAGGCAATATTTTTGGCTTAATTGGGAAATTCTTCAAATAAGTATTTTCAACATTTTGACCAGTCAAAAAACGAGACATGACTGAGCTAAAATTGGTTTGCCCGGTCAACGCGACTGGCCACCGTTCAAAAATTATTTTGAGCCCTGCGTAGATTCTAATCACTGCTAAAGAGCTGCTGAATATACAGGACTGGTGCACAGTAACATAGCTCTCATTCACATGGCTGTTGCAAGTTCAGTAAATATGAAATCAAATCTTCCTTTGAGTTCAGAATTTTACACTTACCGTAAGTCCTGCACATTTTTG
This sequence comes from Platygyra sinensis, assembly GCA_019787425.1. Classification (NCBI taxonomy): domain Eukaryota; kingdom Metazoa; phylum Cnidaria; class Anthozoa; order Scleractinia; family Merulinidae; genus Platygyra; species Platygyra sinensis. The sequence goes on from JAHPZR010019964.1 coordinate 4,704, forward strand.
TGAGTGACGTAAAAGATCCTGACAAGCCAGCATCTGAGTCCCAAGTTTATTCTGTATTTCCTGATTACACAAGGTAAAATACATGTACCACAGTGACTGAGAAAGGAAACTGATGCAATAAGCATATAATTTACCATTAATAATATATAGGAGTGCCTTACTGGAAATAAACCACTTATAAAATTCATTTGAAATTACATCCGAGACCCAGGTGGCATATTTTGCACTTCCTCACCTATCCAGTGAAGATATTCATGACATCATTTCCCACTTTTTCATGGTTACATGGTGGCTTGAGGATATGAATTATATTTAATTTATGTCTCAAACTGAGGCCTTGTCATATTGACCGGGCGATAGCGAGGTCAATACGGTAGGCCGATGTTTGAGATTTTCCCGTAAAGACCGAACGTCAAGGTTCTAAAGTTGTTTATTATATGGCACCAACAACAAATTAAAATAAAGATGGTTTTTGATTACTGTTTGCTTTGTTTTTGCATTCCCGTAATCCGCCCGTGGGCATTACGGGAGAATAATGCCCTACAATTCAGTGAAAATTAGCCAATCAGAGCGCGTGTTATATCGCCGACAAACACAAGCCATATAATAAAATTTTTCATTGTGCTTGTTCACAAAACACTGTTTCAACCACTCGCAAATAAAATTCATATCTTAGCCCCACTATGTATAGCCTGCCAAATGCAGATGACAGCCAGAAATATGTCTGCATTCACAGGCCACATCAAGTAATATCCTCTATGTATATTAGCTAATAGATACCTTCCAAAAGTAGACAGTTAGCCATGGTTCCAACCATAGGTAGAAACCTCTTAAAAGTGCACACATTACTCCAGGCCCTAAGGGCGTCCACTCATTAGAGGTTTGACTGTGTGTTTAGGCTCGATTTCCACCGCTCTCTCGGTTCTGCATACCTCCCCGAGAAGAGACTTCAGGGGATGAGCGCAGGCTCATTTCCCGAAACAGCAGCTGGTAATCAAGCCTACTGTATGTTCCAATATTTATTATTTGTAATCTCGGAAAAAAGATGCAGTTTTCAACAATTTTTTTCATAATGCATTATTTACAGTAGGCTAAGACTTAACTGATCAATGTTCCTGGGTTATTTTTAACAAGAGAACCTCACCTTACATTACTTTTTGTTAGAAGCTTGCACTATTATTAATAATACTTTTAAGACGAAGCTGAAACAGGACTTGGTCCTTTAATTTTAATACAAACCTAAGTTTTAATAATACACAGCACATACTCAGACAGGGATATCAATAACCAGTACACCAATTAAATATCAGCTATAACATGAGCACCTCAACAGAAAGGAAGACAGAGAGGTCAAAGACAATATCGGCAGATGGTTGACAGCAACAGAATGAGCACAAACAATAAACTGATGAAATGATAGAAGAGATTTTTCTACTGACCAGTACCATGAACTACCTGTTTATAGTTTACTGTAACTGGTACAAAATACATCCTGAGTTTCCATAATCTATAAATAACAACTGCTATCTCTTATCAGGCTTACCTGTTGTTGCGATTGTATCCAGCTGGCTTGTTCAGAGAGATGTTTAAAATCTTGTTTTGGCTTGGGTTATTCTCTGTAAAATCTTTATGGGATTCAGCTAGATGTTCACAGGGCAGAATTTAATAATATGTTATTTTTAGGAGCAATTAGACCCGGGGGAGGACTTGCATATGAAATGGGGGGGGGGGGGTGGGATGCTCATTGTCTCAGTCAGGGGTGTACGTTTCAGATTTTGAACTCGCTTAGGGTGTTCTGAGGAAAAAGACATCATGTGTACTTCCATTAGTAGCCGTAAAGGTCTTGTTCAGGGTTTCACGCAAAGAAATATAAAAATATATATTTAGTACTGTTTATTTTAAATATGGTCTCTTTTAGGGGTCTCCTTATTTATAACAATTAGGGGCTTAATTCAAAATTTCCAAAGAGCATCCCAGCCATCGTTCCAGTTAATTTTTTTGGCAAGGGGTCATGTAATTTTCAGGGGGGGGGCGGGGTCGCACAAAGTAGGTCTACCTAGCTAATCGTAGCTGCAGCACTATGTAAAGCTAAGGAGATGGGTTGGGGGTAAGGGGTTGTTGGGCAAACAGATAAAGGATTGACTTTCAGAAGTCTAAAAATGTTTTGACATCCAATACCTCAGAATGCTTTCTGGTACAGAAAATTCATAGCAAAACTGAACAAAATGATTTTCCTTTTCGTCAGTGTCCGGTCAGGTAGCGGTTGCCGTCAGGTTTTTTACCCGAGATCCGTCTCTTATTTGGAACACTGCCTACCCTTTCATATGCGAAGTGCCCCCCCCCCCCCCCCCCAGCAATTAGACATGGTTGCTATGAAATGATATTTTGCATGATGTGCAAGAGCACTGTTCCTCAAAATTATTGAATTTTTCAATGTAAAAAAATTTCCATGACCTGGGTTGACTGTTCCTATATATTTACCTACATGTCTAAGACAATAAAAAGCAAATAGTGGTATACCAAGTAGCAGCAAATTGAGAAAAATGATATCCTCACATACATGTATGTGCCATCATTTGTGTCATTTTTGTTCCTTTAACTTTGTTTCAATTTGTTGGTGTAAACTGCATTCACGATCAAAACATCTTCGCATCTTCTTTCGAAGACTTGCAATCTTTCGTTATCTTCTGAAATTTTCGGAAAATGTTTGGAAAATATTCTGAAATGTTTGTCTGGCCTTCAAACAAGTTGGAAGAACGTTTGGAAATCTTTGGAAAATTGTCTAAAACATTGCAAG
>JAHPZR010019964.1:12500-25000 GCA_019787425.1 Platygyra sinensis
CACACATTCGTTGTCCTCACAGATTAGCCGAGCTTCGCTGCACGGACAATCAGCATTTGTCAAGCAAGAACTCTTGAAGATTCGGGGACACTGGAAAATAATAGATACAAATTAAGGAAGTGGTGATTTCAGTGACCAATAATTTCACCGCCTAAGAAATGTCTTCAAATGCTGTTTGCCCTGCCCAGACTACGCCGGACTGGAGAAATTTGAAAACGCAGCTTTTTCAACGGTTAGGTCTTCCGTCCACACTAATCCGTCACGAAAACCGAGCTTTTCGAAAACACTCTTCAAACCGGAGGAATTTGGAAACGACAGCGTTTCGTTTTCGTGTGAACAGGAAACATTTGAAAACGTAGCTGTTTGAAAATAATGGCGACGTGATTACCATTTGATTTCCCTGGCCGCGTTTTCTTCAAACGCAAATCCAAAATGAACGGTGTTTATTGCGTTTTTAATTCAAGGACCTCGGCTCCGGCGTAGTGTGGATGGAAACATTTTATACGTTTTCAGAGACTGTTTCCGATTCCTCTGGCGGTGGTGCCCGTGCAAGGGGCAGGAACCGTGGGGAAAGCAGACGCCAAAGTTACTGAAATCACTAGAGTTATTAGCACATAACTAACTTACTGGTTGTCTGTTTATGATATCCGCCAGCTGCTGCTTGGGTCTGTACTTCACACACTCGTTATCTTCACAGATCAGCCGACCTTCGCTACACGGACAATCGGCGTCTGTCGAGCAAGAATTCTTGAAGATCCTGTGGCACTGGAAGCGAATGTCAGTGTAATAGAGTTAATACACTCTGGGTATGTCAGGGAACTTAAATATTACTGCCTGAAGATCTTGATAACTGAATGGTTCAACCTGCACTGAAAGTGTCGGGTAAGTTAGACTCCCCTAGGAAAAGGGTCTTAATCCCTGACCCTGTTTAAGGATAACGCAAAGAAAATTGATACCTTACTTAGACCCAAACCCGAAAAATTGACACCCTATTCAAGGGGGAAACAGAAACTTAGGAAAGCGTTAAACGGGCCAACTTAATTCAGGTTCTGTAACATGGGAAATTAACGAATAATTCAGTGTTAATAGATCATTTATTTTTTGTCTAATTTAGCTGGGCCTTTTTGCACTGCAATTTTAGCTCATAACCTAACTGAGGATAACAACACCCGGAACACGATGCCAACAGGGACAAAAATGATACCCTTTTTAGGGATCGAGAACCTAAAAAAATGGGTACCCAAGCCCGGGACCCAATCCCAGGACCCAATCCCGGGGCCCAATCCCGCGGCACATAACTATATAGCCCGCATAAGGAAGACCCTCCCCCAGAGACTGCCTTTATTGCATAGTTGTTGACTTGAGGACAGTATTAATATTATTTGTAACTTACTGGCTGCTTTCTCCTAATGTCGTCATTAAAAGTCCTTCTCTCGCAGATTTTCTTGTAATTGCAGATTAGCGTGGAATTGTGACGGTTCACGCATGTGCAATTATTGTCCTCATTGCACGGTTGGCCACGGATCTTGGCGCACTAAGATCAAAAGCATAAAATCAATTTATCATTGTTTGTGATCTCTCTTTCGCTCGTTGTAAGAGGTTCACTAGGTGCTCTCTACGAATCTGGGCGAGCATAATGAACAAATATGGGCTGGAAACAAGTTGTACATGTCGTTTGGTGATGTGTTGCGCAATCTGAAAGAGAACGCCTGGGAACTAGGCTGGATTCAAACAGTACAGTACAGTGAGCCTTTCTATCATCAGTATGGTATGGTATTACTCAGTAGAATTCCAAATCTTTGGATTAACAGCCCCAGCTCACGCTGGGAAAACGTGATCGACTGAAAAGGCACGTGAGTGGAAATTAAACGACACGGGAACAAAGGTCTATGAGCAGCATCGAATGAGACTTCTGATAAAAAGCAGGAGAACCATCAAGAACTGAGAATGAAGCTCAGTGGTCGGCCAAAATAATACAAAAGAGAGAAAGAGAATAACAAAAAAACAAGAAAAAAAAAACGTGGGTGCTCTCCAGGAGAGTGAAACCAAATCTTAAGAGCAAAAAAAAAACGAACGTGGTTTTTCAGCTGTTTGTATCTGTGGCCAAGGTTTTTACCATTTGTTCACCGAGTTACGTAACATTTTAAATCAATTGCGAGATGCACAATTCTTCTGGTTCTTTGTCATTTTAGCTGTTCCATTTTGCTTGTAATAAATGTTACTAATTTCAAATGAAACTAAAAGCAAATACAAATCGACAAATGATTACGTCAACCAGCCTCTTAGTTTTAAGGAAGTAAACAGATTACATTGCCACTGAGGAAATGCACAATAAAGGACCCAAGCAAATAACTTACGTGTCTCCGAGTTGGTGTGGCTTCAATCGAAGCCAAGGCTGCAAACAGCACAAGCAGAAATTTCAGCATCTTCTCCTTTGCAAAGCTCTTTCCAATCCTGAGACAAAGCACCGAAGGTTAGTTGTATAACGGGTTTAACATTACTCAATACTATACTGTACTCACACTTCAAAGAATTCTGCTTTTGATGAAAGACGACAACAATTAACACACTGTCGCATATGCTCAGGTAAGTGCACAAGTTTGTGCCTAAGGCCGACAGGTGCCGAGATATGAGAATGGGGCATTTAAGTGGAATATAAGTGGGATTATCATGGACAATATTTGGCATAGCTACAAATAAACACAGTAAATAACAATGTTGTTTCTGGGAATTAATCAATATTTATATATTAGTTGAGCCCATCAGTTTTATCACGCACAAGTCGGAGAGGTATTCTTTCCGAGTAGTGAACTACAAGTAACCTGACTATTTCGCTAATTATCAAGTTCTGCGCTAAGAGCATGACAATTTGAAGATAAATTTCGCAATGTCTGTAGCTGCTTAGTAATTTTCTTTGTTTATCTTTGAGCACCATGCAATTAAACGTGATCCGCTACATCGTAAGAGGATCTCAAAGGTGTTAATAAACTTAAAAACATAGCCTAAATTCTATTCCAATGAGGAATTTGTTACCATTACGGAAAGTCGAGCGTCAAATATTTGACAATAATCAAGTCATTTGCACCATGTATTGCCAAAAAACAGTGGCGATTGACCTTTAAACGAATGAGCATCACCATTAGAGTAAATTGAAAGTTTGATCAAAACTAATTGCTATCTCGATTCGTGTACAAACCATCAAAGCCTCCACCCCAATGTCACGAAATTTCCTCTTGAAGATGTATGAAATTACTTTGAAATCCAAGGAACCTTAGCAGTAATATTCAAAGGTAACAAAACAGCATTGAAGTATAATCAAAATGAGTCAGAGAAGAAATGATAAAGGGGTAGATAAAATCCATAAAGACTTAGAAGAGCGACTGACAAGCACATGAAAAATTAAGCTAAAGACTTCGAAAGGTACCCAATAAGTGACGTCATTAAACCTGAGGGTCTGAGATTTACCTGATAATTGAGAATTGCTTAGAATTTTATCTGTAAGCTGAGGAATAAAGCGTTTTTAAACTCAGTGATTAATGATATCTGCAAAATCACGGTACTGATAAGTGAGAAATGGGCTGAAATTTTAACTGATAACTGAAAAATCGCCGAAAATTTAAGTGATCTGAGTAAGATTTAGGCAGTCCCATCCAAATCCTCTATTTGTATCTTGTCGAAATCAAAATCTTGTGCTGTCTGGTTAGACGGTGTTGCAAGCAGCTTTTGTCAACATGACATGTTTCATTCTGCCTAACAAGTTCAGTGGCTTTTCAAAATAATATTCCAAACTATTCGGATGATCCATTCGTCTTTTAAAATGCCTTGGCAAGCAACATATTCTGTGCATTGATTAAATGATATCAAGGAATTCATTCTAATAAGAGATGCATTTCAAACAAATGAGAGTCTGTCTCAACCTTTTTCCGCACCGAAAGTCAGTGAAGACTCCGGCTTCGAAGTATGACCATGAAATGTATGAAGCTGAAGGTGGGAAATCTTGTCCAGTGTTTTGAAGATACTGTACCAGAATAGTAAGCGAACTGCCAGATGATTATGTCAATTGATGCATCATGTCTTATAACTCAATTCGCGAACAAGTAAAAGCAGTTCTTTTTCACTGTTTGATACAACAGCCACAATGACTATTGAACGGAAAACAAGAGATGCGGCTAATTGTTCTTCAGCTGCGTAGGCGAGGCAACGAAATCATTTTGTTGTTTACTGTCCACCTGGTGCCGAAGGCCGCGGCTTTGTTTATCAATATCAGCTTTGTATATCAATACAATATTTATTTATGTTTGATCTTCAGTTAATGTTGCTGGGTTCCTTTTTTTTGGCTAATTTCTTCATTTCTCGTATGTTCTTAGCTTCTAGCACTGCACGTCAACATGTTTGTCTAGTTTGAAAATAGAAACTGAAACAATGAAAGCAAAATGGTACCAGGAAATAAATCTTAACACGAACTGTATATTGCCACGCCGAGTGAACAAAAGATTGAAGCACACACAACAAACACCCACTTAAGAAGAATTTTGCTTGCTGAGAACTGACGCCACATTTGTTTTTCGCGAAAAATAATTGTGGTTTTCACTTTTATAGCTAAGTTAGCGACACAAAGAGAGAGAGCATTTCTTCAGTTCGTCACAGCATAACTGCGGTTTCATATCCAACTTTGAGAGACAAAAACATTTTGGGGAAAATAACTGTGGTTTCACTGCACTTGTGGCTGGACAAAAGACAAGACTGTGATTAACAAAAACAAGAAGATTTTATGATGTACACAGAATGAAAGTCAGTTAATTTCCATGCTCAAAGTCCACTGCTTTCACAAACAACAGGGGCACTTAAAACGCCCCTTGCCCGAAAACACGTGAAAATAAACGATCCGTTAACTCAAGACATGCTACAATCATTTTATTTAGCAATAAATGCAAACTTTCACTACCTTCTCAAGCACAGCGTAAATCAGTTTTGCCGACATCTGAGTGGAGAGGGATATGCGACTTGTGCATTAGCAGATCAAGGCAGAAATCAAGAGCAATTTTTATATTTATCGACTTTTAGAGACAACATCCATTAACAAGAAATAATTAACGGTTTAGATACTTCAGTAAGTTTGTTTCAAGTTTCTCAATCATGATATTGAATAGAAGGTTAACGGAAATAACTGAACAGGATCGGAGATCAATATTTTTAATTAGCTTTGGCGGAATCACGGAAAAGCCAAAACGACTAGGCATCCAGACAAATTCCAATAAGTAAAATTTACTGACTTATTTACTATTAGAATAAATTAGGTATCAGACCATATTTAGATGAAGCTGGTCCTTATAAGTCACAGTTATAGCCCGTACATTGCTTTTAAGTTTGGTGAAACACGTATTCAAAGTGTAAAAACTGAGAACATCGATACATGAGAATAAACTGAACGAGTGTCCGAGTTAACATGGCGAATTCAGTATCATAAACAACTTTAAGACACACTGCTTCGATCTCATGAAGAATAGATTCTTAAGAAAAAATTCCATCTGGTTAAAAAAAAAGAAAGTTAAGTGTCACACATACCTTTAAAGTGAGTTGTTTTGGTAAATTAACCAGTCTTCGTCTGCCGCGATTTTTTTATCTGGTTCAGGCACTCTCTAGAGTTGATTTGAACCCTCACTCTTCACTGACGTAATGACCTGAAATACTCAACAAACTGCAAAATATACGCGTTTTAACACATGGTACGCCATATCACGCCGAAATAAGAATGTCTGAAATTTTCAGAACAATACCACTCCTCTAACGACACATCACAACGAGATAACAAATGGTTTGAGGTCAGCTGGCCGTGAAGGATATTTTCGTCATTTGCAATATCATGCTTTTATGCCCGGATTTCTGTCACTTGTATCTCATGCTGTTCCGGGTTTGTTAGGCACACTTGTTAAAATAGATCACTACGAGAAAACATATGATGTTACTGGCGTTTTGAGTTACGGTTAAAAAACCGGACTTTTATTATTTTTTTTTTCAGCTTTTTTTGTTTTTTGTTTAGATATAAACTGAGAATCTTTCAACAGTCAAGTTGTTGTGGGACTCGACGTGCAACGAGCAAAGCTAGGCCGGGAATGACACACGAAGTTTTTTTAGAATTCTCCAGAAAATAACACAGGTGGTGCAAAGAAACACTACATTCCATGCAAATTATGTCAGGCATTTCTCGAGAATGAATACAGTTATCAAAGACCAATTATTACAAAAAACTGTTTCAAATTATAGCAAATTTGCCGATAAACATTTCCGTTTCCTTTCGTTGTGGGAGGTTTTTTTACTGTATCCTTGTCAGATCTGCCACGACATGCCGGTGGCTCCGTGGAAGGGTATCCCGCAGGTTCCCGCAGGTTGATTCATTTTCATAAGTTTGTAGAGCCTACTGTGCGAAATGAGCCGTTTTATCATAACTTGATGAGGTGCATAAATGCTTGCGATGGATAAAAAAAAAACATTTCAGAAATAACTGAGAGTTCGACATTCGCTTGGCGTGATTATGGCCCAATTTTCTTTGATTGATCTATATGTGCAATGGCAGATAACGCCGGTTAAACTGCGAAATTTTTCCTTTTTAAAAAGACAAATAATTAGTGATAAAATCTTCTTTAATACGAATGCCTTGTTAATTTGCTCAGTACTGAAAAAGGTTAGCTCCCTCACTTGCTAAAGCTATAAAGGAACACTTATGAATACAGTACTAATATAGACGAACCGGCTGAAATTGTGAACGTTGCAAGATGAAAAATCAGTTTCTTTGAACAATAAAATCGACAGTGTACTTAGTCGAGAGAGCTTGCGAGCCGATAATACCCATCTGGAAAGGATTTGATGCAATTTACCTACGACCCTCTAGAATTTTGTTAAAATATCTTTTTGCCGGAAAACGAAAAACGAAGGGTATTGGAATGGAAGAACACTCACGTAATGTATAAATTTCGTACGACTATCCCTGCCAGAATGAACATCTTCAGTGGTGATTCGTTAGAACAAATGTTAAAGCTGCTCTGATGTTTCAAACAGTGACTAGTCAATGCAGAGCCATATCTCATGATCAACCGGGCGACAACAAGCACTTTTTTTATGCATACAACTGGATCCAAGCACTACCCGGCAAGCCGAACTCAGTAGTGCTAAATAGCGGTAAATTGTTCGACAGAGGTCTTCCTTTCTAACCTGTCTCCATCTGTGTAAACCATCAGCTACGCGCAGTAGGTCTTATATATATGTCTCACTAAAGATGTTTATCTGAAATCAAAAATCATTTTATGTTTCTACCCATTCTGGCTAGATTATTCAGGACGGTTTTCTATTTCTTCTCTCTCATTTGCAGGCCTTAACTCGTTATAGAAGCAATCGTTCCAGAAATGACTGCTGAAAACCTCATCACTACATGGCCATGACAACTTCCGAAATAAGCTCTAAACATTTCAGCTTTACCTTTTGTTCAAATCCAAGATGCTTGCTTCTTGATCATTGTCTGACAAAAAAAGACCTTAACCGGTTTCCGAAAGTTACCATGAAGGCAGACCAGCTTTATCATGTTACGCAACAGAAAAATGCTGTTAATAACTTTACCGGATAAGTTTTATGCTCAGTCTTTGTAAGGTCTGAGTTCTTTTTTCCTTAAGGAAGTGGAATTCAAGACATCTCCTGCTGCGTTCAGCGTGAATTTGCACCGGCAAGTCTTATAGTGTTATATGATATAAACCGAGCAATTTGATCTTTGTTCTGATGTACTTACTACACCGCACGGTTTCAAACTGTTAAAAAGACGACAACAATACGCAATCTCCGTTTGAAATTACTATTTCTCTGAGCATTGCTCCATCTACACAAGTCGGACTCCACTGCCATCTCGATCAACGACAAGAATTACCTCTCTCTCTCTCTCTCTCTGATAAGAAGTCAGCTGCTTTTTAAGTTACGCGGCACAGACTTACACTGTGGATTTTATCCTTCATATTTTCCTTACAAGGTAGTGAAGACGTTTGCTCTTCAAGCTGGCCTGTGATTATATCAAGTCTTACTTTTGTTTAACCGCTAGAAACTTCCAACTGAACATCTTGCTTATCATTTGTAGCTGCCTAATTTCAGCTCCAACTCCCTGTTACAAGCATGCGCGCAATTATTTGCCAATTCCCCAAATTGTCCAAATTAATTCTAATTTGGACAGTCAAATAAAGACAAAAAGTATTTTGAACAGTTTCGAGCCTAATCATAGTATTAACAGCTAATGTACATGTATATCCTATTCGAATTTGGAAATGATTGAATTAAAAAAATTGGGCGCCATTACATCTTGTAGGAGTATAACCTATCTTCACTTTTTGCAATTTGTGTGAAACAAATTGTAACCGAGATTTATCGATTCTCTTGAACTGAGCACCTCTTCACGGGCATTGTTCCGAATTAAAACAAAATTTCCCTCATTTTCCATTTCTTATAACGGTTTTGTTTCGCATTGGCGAAGATCAGAGCTTCCAGTGAGAACGCTCGAGCGTAAACGTACCTACAAAAATAGGTACGTTTGTCATCCTTCCGAGTAACTGGAAAACTGCATATTCGACATCAATGATTTTCGGTATGAACGACGCATCAGAATTGTACGATTGACAAACATAAATTCTGCATGGGTTCGTTTCCAACATTTGCCTGAATTTAGTCTCTGGAATCTGGAATTTTGAGGTGTGGCACTTTGGGACGTGATCTGGCTAAGTGTCTATGTGCATACATTATCAGATATATCATTTGTTACAGTGCGATTACAGTACGTGCAGTTATTTTTCTCAGACAGATACTTTTGCTCCCTGAAAGATCTATGACACATGAAGTAGAAGATGAAATGCAGTTTACTGTTGATACTCTGTAAGCGATATACAAAGGAGATCGGCTGAAAAAGGATCCTTTGTCGTCACATTCAGCAAGCTGAACATTCAATATCACCGTCTATTACGGTTCTGTTGCCAAACCTAATCTTAGCAGCATGGAACAGAGTACGATTGTCACACATGTGTCTAGTTATACTCGCTGCTATCACCAATGTGTTGAGATCAGTGGCGAAGCGTCCAAATGGTGGGTAGGAGATTAAGCTCCCGTTGAGAGAACTTCCGAACTATTTTCACAAGGAGACACTTGAATGGCATGCAAAATGCGCGTCTTTATCATCACATTTGCATTTTAATACTCACTTTCTATCAACGACTGAGAACGTATTTCATTTTGAACGCCAGTCGTATCTTTTCCAGTGATAAGGCGACATACTTACCTTTCAGTACTTTAACTATAGTCCTAACTTGAAACAGTCTGCTAAACCGCAAAATATTCGCGCCTTTCACCTATAGAGTGTCACTGGCTTTCACAGCTAGTGAAATCCCAAGTTGGTGGGCAAGCTTTGCGTGGGCGATCTCTTTTCTGGTCTGCGCAAAACATGCACTACAAAAACATACCTAAGGAAAAAATTACACTGTTTTTCACTGGTGCCGGCATGCTCAATTGGACTCACTGATTCTTGTCTGATGAATCAAAGATCTCCTTCGTTCTGATTCGTTCGGCATTGAACCAAAGCACGTATTGCCCTTGTTTTTGAGATGTGAATCAAACTGCGAAACACACTGATAAGAAAGAAATGCATGGAAAAGCGATAAAGGTTTTTTGAAGCATATTTGTGCAGCTCAGTTACAATCACGTCGACCTTAAATGAAACAACTGTCTTCGTGGTATACATACTTTTTGCGGGCTTGCTACGAACCTTCTTGAAGTTTCACTTGTTCACTGCCGGTCTGGTATAACAACTGTGGGTTTCATAGCTGCAGAGATCAGGTGTATATCAATGTGTTTATTCAGTCTACCAGCTATAAAGACAACGGATTACTGACTTTATCTCATTTACGTAACTGGCTTATTTCCGACACGTGTCTGAAAATTTATATAATCAGTATATAAATGACCCAATATTGACCCTGGGAGGTTCTCTATCGGTAATCTTTTCACTTTGGGTGGCGTTAAATAAATAATCCAGCTCTGAAATGTTCAATTGTCCCTTGAAAAATATCAACATTATTAAGTTATCAATATAAATTCCTTCTGCTCTCTATCCGGCATTTGGATGTTAATATACTGAAGAGGCAAGCCACAACTGATGTCATTGACATCGAAACTGCGTGGAAATCCTGACGATTCAGGAAAGAAATAGTGAAGATAATAGCTTTGACGTTTTTAACTTGGGATTTAGTTACAATTCCAGCTCAAAACAGCCTTAATATTCATTCACTTCATTTAGCATTCTAAATGTAGTCACAAAAGACTGTTATAAGTTGCGTTCAGACGTGCAAAGTAGCAAATTCCGGCTTAACGTCAGTTTAAATAGCACATGATATAAGCGTCTTTTCCTTTACGTCTTTATTCCTAATCTCTAATTCTTAATCTAACCAGAGCTCAAAAGGTGAACAATTGAGTGTGGTCGAAAAGCTATTGACATATTTTTGTGGTTTTTGGCTGTCGTTCTTTCTTTTTGTAAGTCTATTCACGAACCGTTCTGCAAGATGTTAAAAAATTCCGCTTTGAGAATTGAAGTAGTGTTGAAAAATAAGTGCTTTTGTCAAATTGGCGAACAATTAGGAAATAATTAGAGATAACTGCAGACGTAAGAGATCGAGTCGTCCCAAACCAGAACAGACGATTTTGTTTTGCAAGCGTACATCTATAGCATTATAAATACGCTCCGCATGTTAATGTTTTTTGCTTTCTATATCTTTAATAGCTTAGGCAGGATTGATTGAAAACTGTCTCGGTCGCCGCAGAGCATACGATCGAGTTTTAATAGAGTTTCATTTGATCGAAAGTCCGTATCCTTTTTCTCAGAATCGTCGGGCCTGTGTTAATATTGATTTATGCCAAATTTTTTTGCTCTCAAACATGTTGATAGCATAGTTAGTAGAGGGGAGAAAACTTCAAAGCTAATTCCCAAAACTAAATGCATTTTAGATGTGAAATAAAGCAGTTTCATAGCCATCAAAGGATGACCTATTTTCCCAGTTTCCCAAAGTAGTGCGTTGTTGATTTGTTCTAGAATTCAGGTGGGTGGCAAAAGACTATTTTATCGTTCTTGTAATCTTGTCCTGAAAACCTCATGTTAATGCTCGCTCTGTTGATCCAAACCCCAAAAATGTTGACTAGAGATACCATCGATAAGAAGGGCAAAAAAACTAAAATTAAGACTACCTTGACTATCTTGAACGACTCCAGGGAGATAAATCAAGAATCTTGCACAGATGTCATACCACACCAGGAGGTGACTACACTGAATTTGACCTTCAGTACATGTGTCAGTCGTAGGACGAAGAGCAACTTTTGGCGGTTGTGTGTTTGGTTTAGTTTGTCAACCACCTTCAGCTCACATAAAAGGAAATTCCACCATCCCTTTCTTCAGTTGTCAAGTACGTATCGTTGAGTTTAACCCGCAGTCTGAACGGCGGAAAACGAGTCGGTGTAAACAAGCATACACAGAAGGTGGGCGGTCCTTTGTTAATGAGAGGAGAACAGCTATGTATGTATTAGATATTTCATGGGTTTCTCGGGTATGGCTAGAAAACTTAGTGATGTCGAATGGTTGAAATACTTGAAAATTCTACGTCCTACGAGGACTAAGACCATCAAATTTAACCCGCAGAGAGAAGGGGTACTTAAGAATATGAGTTATACAGTGAAGTGGGCGGCGTTCTCTTCGAGGTTTCTCTAAGGGTTAGGTTATTTTGGTAAGGTGGGGCCTCTATGTTAAGTTAAAGACACCCCCGCAAGCCGTTTACAGCACTTTTGCGGCAAATCGGTATCCTAAACGGGGCCAAAATAGCTTTTGATGGCCACCAACATGGGCACGAAAGTTATTTGTTTTGCTTGTGATTTAGTTATGGTATTTTACAACAACTCACTATTTTTAGGTTTCTTCTTTGATTCCGCCCTCTTCAGTCGTGGGCGTCGTCTGACATAAGCCTGGACAGTAAGATTGTCAATCTCAAAGTTGGACTTCTCATTTCCATTCGCTAAAGGGGCTTTTCATTTTTACAGTCTTCACAGTATGGGCGATCTGACATAAGGCTTAACGTTTACAATAACTGCTTTCAATAAAAGACACGTTTGAGCGAGATTTAAAGTTACAATGTTATTCAGTTACGTTCAGTCGAACGTTCAATTATCCGTTATCAAATGCAGTTGCCTTCCAATCCTTCTTTACTAATTTTAGACTTTTTTAAATCTTCCTAAATGGCCACCTACACAGATAATCAATGTGGTTTAATTTTTGTCGCGAGTTCCGCTGCAATGTTTGCTGGGCAAAGATTGCCACCTGCTGCAATTTCAGACCGATTTGAGCGCAATCTCGCCAGAATTTGTACGCAATGCGATAAAAGGAAGAGAGGTTTTTCAGGGCACGTACAGATGCCGTACTATGATCTATAACCAAGGTGGAG
>JAHPZR010019964.1:27500-47070 GCA_019787425.1 Platygyra sinensis
ACGGTTCTTGGTTTTAGTTAATTTGCTTAGCGATATCAGTTCTTCCGATTATAAACATCCTTATTGTAGCACCTAAAATTGCTTAGACACAATTTTTTCTAAATATTTTTACCAGTTCTGCCTCTTTTCGCATAAATAAGCCAAAGAATAACTTTAAGCAAAAAGTAGCTAAGGGTAAGGTTCGAAATTTTACAATATGACTGTCGGTTCAGTCTTCAAATGAGCTACTAACGGTGGTACTTTCTGCATCAAGAAGTTGGAAACAAATGAATTACTGGCTGATTCCTGATCAAAATCAACAGTACGTGAGGAAATGTGGCCGGAGGGCGTGGTGGAAGAAAAGAGAGGGGAACCTACTTTACTTTTGTCCATAAACACAGGAACCAGTAAACCTTTTTGTTATTTAAAGCTGCTTTGTAAGCCGGTTTTTATAGTCATAATCTCCAATCACTTTAGGTAATACTTCTTGTAATGTCTAAGAAGTTGAATTCGTGCCCGGCGCTCAGCAAGACAAAGGATGTTGAAAACACTTGAGGATAATTCACATAGTTGTGAATAACAATTTCCTGTTGGAACCTTGTTGAGAAGAAGAAAACAGGAGTTACATTAAATTAAGGCTGTTTCCATTTCCTTCTTTGTGGCGAGCAAATAAACTGTTTGGCAAGTTCTTCGCAAGGTATATGCATTTTCCGTGTAAAACCTCATTTCCGTGAATTTTTTTACTAATTAAGTACGCGACCCTACAAGCTTGTTAGCTTTCAACTTTCATCGTGTATAAATAAAGGTTGTATGGTTGTATGTAGAATAATTAAATTTAAAGTATTCCAAAACGCTACATTAGTGAATCTATTTGCCAAATTTAAATTCACCACAACAGGCTGAGCACAACTTCATGTGGGCCACATTTCTGAATCCTATTATTTTTTCATTTCAATTACTGCATTCGTGTAATTAAGAACTCCGCAATGCACGCGCCACGTAAGCACGAACACTTGTCTGTGAACAAAATAAAGGGAAGTCTAAAATTAGGTTCATTCCGCAAGTGGCCAGAATATCTTATTTGAAGGGTCCTATCATCAGTATATTTCAGTCGTACGGTATGTCTACAGTTATAAACTACAAAGAAGCAACACTAAACTAAAACTACCCAGAATTTGCTCTAGAAACTACCAACTGATTTCATGAGCAGATAAACCTCCTCTACATATTGGTTTATCTCAACATACGCTAATCTCTTCTTAATAAATCACAAATCACTTAATCTGGCGCGTGCCACCATAGTATTGACTGTAGGGTCCGTCGATAAATCATTTTTTTCTGACTGATACGAGATTCCCATGCATGTCAATGGTATATAAGGAAGATGGTCAGACTAACTCCGGGGGGTGGAGGGAATATAACAAAGTTTTATACAGGGAGGCACCGCCCCGAGGTAGAAAATGCAAAGACTTTGAAGCGTTAGCTGTTACGTGCATTTGTTACAGATATTTTGAAAGAGTTATTCAAACGCATTCATCTTAATAACAGTTTTCTCAACCTTTCTCAAACTTTTGAAACCTCTGCGTACTATAGCATATGTCTCCAGCCTGAAAATGCCCCCTCCCCCTCCTTCGGGCATGCAGAGCCTCCCCATATAACCCCAGGGGTATTTTGTGAGCACAACTTTTGTTATTCAAATAGCCCCATTTTTCTCATTTGCATTACAATAAAATCTAGCATGTATGTAGGGCAATTTCGGGCTATTTTGTAGTTTTAACCCGAATTTGCCTCGCATCTAAGTTGGATTACATTGTAATGCAAACTGAGAAAAATTAACCGTGAAAAGGGCTATGTTACAAAATTGGCCACAGTATAATAGGCCATGTTCGATCTATCAATATTTTAACACGGCTCCGAGGCTTTGAGGGAAAACTTCTATATTTGGTGTTGTTTTCTTTGTATCCAAGTCTCTTTTGGGAATTGAGAGACAAAAGAAACTTAAAAAAATACAATTTTGACCCAAAAGCTTCAGAGTCATGTTGGAATATTGAGATATCAAACGTGGCCCATTGCAGCGGAAATTTTCTTTCAAAGTCTTGCCCGACATCAAAACAAATCTTCCCAACTGGCAGAAGCAGCGGACGTGAGCAGTTACAAGGCATGGGCTATTTATAAAACAACTATTTATAAAACAGTTCTGGTTGAGCCGTAACGCGCACAGCATCTCAGATATTTTATAAATGATAATGTGATATTCATGTCTGTAAATATTACTAAGTAAGAACAGTCTGGAAATTTGTTTTTTAAAGTGGTGAAATTACAGCAGGCTGAACTGATGTTTTACTAACTTTTATTGCTTTCCATAAAACCTTTTAGCAATGGCGATATTGGAAAAATCTTTACTTGTTCTATGGGTGATGGTTCTGATCGTGACGGAAGCCAAACACCACACTCGCAGTCGACAAGAAGTAAGTTCGATGTTTTTTTTAATCTCCTCTTTAATAGCAACATACCGCGTTGTAGAATCTTATTAAATTGTTTTTCCTAACTCATTGAACTAACAGATCGATGTTACACGAAAATAGGGAAATCTCCGCAGAAGTCATGTAATCTTTAAATTAAACAGCAGGCATCGAAGAGTATTTTTCCTAACTTGTTGAACTTAAAGACGAAAATAGGAAAATCTCCGCAGCGCAGAAGTCATGCGAGTGTAACCATGCATGGAATTTGTTATTGGATTTCGTTTGTACTGGAAATGATGTCTTTTAACCACTCGCATCCATTGGTTTGTGTTGAAGTTCTAAATGAATTATTTTAGATCCTTTTAGCTGCAATTGCATTCATTGGAGAAATTAAAAGTGCGAGTGATACCTAAAGAGGTATCCCAATAGTTTCCCAAGCTAGCTTTCCTAACATTTCCCGAAATAATTTTTCAAGTGTATTTTTTTTTGGTGTTGATTTCAGTGCACTGCGGTCCGTGGCACGACTTGTACTGAGGACAGGGACTGCACATGCTTGAACCAGCATCAAAACTCTCCACTGATATGTAACTACTTCCTAAGGTGCAAAGAGAAAAGCTTCTGGGACATCATCTGGAGGAAGCTGCCAGTAAGTTAGATTCTATATACCACAACAAAAAGATTACCAGTTAAAAAAAAATCATTATTTTTTTTAAACTGTTCCCTTGCTTGAGAGATTACTCAGCGGAGCGAGTCTAAAAAATGTTAACGGGATTTTCGGTAAAAATTTTCGGCAAAGTGGAACGTTTAATAAGAACAAGTCTGGCTTTTGGTCCAGCCTAGTTTGAACTGAACTTGACGTTGTACAATGCTGTCAGTTGTGCGCATCAAACAAATAATCGTAGACGAAATGTTGTCTGTGTTAAGCTTTAAAAAATCTTAACTGCTTTCGAATCCCCCGCAAGTGACTACTTGACTGGTAAGCTTTGATTTTTATTTGTTCAATTTGTTGCATTGCAACAATCTCTAAAATTTGTAGCTCATCATTCTACTATTTGTATAACTTACGTCGGATCCGGAAGTATCTCTCCAATAAGTCAACAGAGTCACTCGTTCATGCTTTCATATCAAGTCGTCTTGACTGTTCATTAAACTGCTCATTAATCAAACTACAACGTGTGCAGAATGCCTGTGCTAGACTTATATTTGCTGAGGGTAGATATTGTCACATAATACCTCTCCTAATCAAATTGCACTGGTTACCGATTCAGTCTAGAATTGTATTCAAGATTCTTTTGTTAACTTTCAAGATCTTGCATGGCACAGCTCCTACTTATTTGGATTCATTGATTTCTCTGAAGCCTCAGTCATGTTATAACCTGAGAAGTTCTTGTGACACCCTCTTGCTTATGCAACCCAGCTTCAAATCTAAAGTGACACTTGGTGACAGGTCGTTTTCTTGCGCAGCACCTAAACTCTGGAATGCATTACCATTCGAAGTTAGAGACTCCAAGTCGTTGGATATTTTTAAATCGAGGTTAAAAACTCACCTTTTTCGTTTAGCATTTTTATCATAATTTGAGTGTGATATCATAGTAGATTATTATTTGTAAGCAGTATTAGTATTTTATTCTCTTTCATTTTATTTTATTCTAATAGTTGTATTAATTATTGTATTCGATTTTTGGACTGTGTAATTTTATTTGTGAAGTGCATTTGAACATTGTATGGAATTGGCGCTATACAAATTATTGTTATTATTATTATTATTATTATTATTATTATTATTATTATTATTATTATTATTGCGTACACTGCTCTGACAAACTGCCCTCGCTACAACATAGATAGCAATCAGCTTCGTGTATCCCATGTCTACACACGAAGGGGTTTGTCCTCGCTTCACAGCCTGTAATGTGTGCCGACCTTTATGAACGAATTTATGTAATCTGTAATCTGTACAATTTAGTTTGTTTTCGTGCAAAGAAAAGCACATTGAAAGAAGTTGGACAGTCTAATCATAAATTAGCCAAATCGTTTTCTTTGTTTTCTTTTCTGCAATCTCTACATTTTACTTTGTTTCCTTTTCTGTAATCTCTACATTTTACTTCGTTTTCTTTTCTGTAATCTCTACATTTTACTTTGTTTCCTTTTCTGTAATCTCTACATTTTACTTTGTTTTCATGCAAAGAGAAACACAAAAAAGTTGCACAGTCGAAGTGTTGCAAAATTTGATTCTGAAGTCGTTTGTACTTTTATTTTGCAGTGTCGTGGTGTTTACAAGTCAGCTTGTAAGGTGGAAGACGATTGTGAGTGCAGTGAAGCTCCATTAACTTGTGAAGACAACGAATGTGTCAAGGCAAAATTTGTGCCCGCTTAGCTGCACAGATCTATCACTGTTGCAGAATACTTCGGCCACAAAAAGACGCTTTTAAATCCCGAGATCATGTTTGTGATGTCCTCTTTATCGTAGTAATTATAAGGCACACGCAGTTCTCAACCATTACACAATATAAAACATTTCACAATGAACCTTTATAGCTAAATACGTTTAACTCTACTATATATACGTTTAAACAAAACAGTTTTCACCGTTGTTTGTCAGCTGAGCGAAAGCAGTCCCTTCTCCGGCAATATGTCGACATTTCTCAGTGTGCTCTAAAATTTTATATTCACGTTGTTTTCTCAAAGTGAACCAGTATTATCATAATCTGATAACACTACGAAGTTTGCAGTACAAAACTCGAGTTGTCGTGCCTGTAAAATGATATAGACATGAGTTTTGCATGTTTTATTTTTTAATCGTCTAGGATTTCAGCCTGCCAGATTTACTTGAACGTCATAAGTAATTTAAAATAGCTAACCCTTTCTATCACTTTGTGGCCTGAAACTGCGCACTACTACAATACTCCAATGAATGCTGTTTGAAATAATTAAAAACAGCATATTTAGAAAATTAATTTTAAAAATGGATGCGTAAAAAAAGGGGACTTTAAAATCTTTGTAGCATTTTTATAATATATGTGAGGACTAAGTGATGAAGTACTGGTCGCTGTCGTTTGCTTGTTGTTTTTCCCCAAATTTGTCAGTTCTACAAGCTTTCTTGTAGAGTTCAGCGACGGATTTAATGAAGGCAAATATAATAATAGTCTGTCGTAATAGCCTTTTCTGAACACTGTGGTTGAACTTTTTAGTCATCGCGGTTTGAAGTGAACAATGCCAGATACTGTCAAGGTGCGTATTTTCAAGGTGATTTCTCAGTATTGCATTGCGCATCCCTACTGCGCACGATTTTCGCGTCATTAGCTTGCGCAAATGAGCGCGTGCACTTACACAACGAAAGAAATTTCCCTCAAGCTAAGCTCAATAGCCATATAAATGTTCCTTTTCTTTTAAACGAGCATGGTGACCCATATTTTTTAACCGCATAATAAGTGTACATATTATCCTGCTCTTTAATTTAACAAAAGTTAAAAAAAAAATTATCGGACAGAAAAAAAGATATAGGTGAAAGCGTACTAAAAACCGTTACTCTGGAATGCAAATTATGACCGCGAAAACAACAACTGAAGGGGTGAGTGGAATAAAGCCCTAAGTGACTTTTGGAAAATATTGAGGCAGCCAGTATTAAAATACCTACAAGCACATGCTACAGTTTACTCTTGTCTTCATTATTGTGCAAAAAGAACTAGTAATAACTACTGGTTCTTTTGAAACAAAAACTAAAACCAGAGTAAACTGTGAAAATTGCTGGTAGGTATTTCAATCCTAGCTGCCTCAAAATTTTCCAAAAGTCACTTAGGGCTTTATTCCACTCACCCCTTCAACTGTACAAAGGCTTAACGTCCACGTCGATTTAAATGGTGTGATTTTTCGACAAATTTCATATGATAATGTTCCATATGCTCGACACTTTGTACCTGCCAAGTCTTTTCCTAAGTATTTCTTTAATAGACTATGCTTCCAACTACCGCAAAATATAACTTGGACCGATGAATAACGCGCGTGATTAGCAAGAACAGGCATAAATTGGGTTTTGGCCCGTCATATCACTTAAGCGAGCATGGTGACCTATCATTTTTATTGTGTTTTTCTAAACTGCGCTTGGTAGAGAACATTCAAGAAAAGTTTCAAAAAAATTCATCGGTAACTTTAATTTCTGAAGAATCACCTTAAGTCATTTTTTTCTAATATATAAAATTGCGTTCACACTGGACAAATTTCTCTTCACTGATAAACATCATAAGAAGATCTAAGGTCGTAAACCACTTAAGGGGTTACGAACGAGGAAAATGAAGACAAAAATGGCCAATCTTGTCCAGATACATCTTGTCGTAGATTCTTTAACTTTAACGAATTCAATCTAATGTTAGAGGAACAATTTTCTTTACACTCAGTCTCGGCCAGATCAGGAGAAAATGAGCATTGAAGTTATCTAAGCTATCTAACAAGCAACTGCGTTCTCATTTGACATTTTTGCTGAGCGGGTAGTATGAGTAGGTGAAGGTAAAGTCTGTATATGAACCAAGTGGCCCATCAGGCCGGAGCTCAGTTATCCTGGCTTCAATAGCATGTGACTAAGAGTATTTTTACTCCTCCCTGGATGGGATATTAGTCCATCGCAGGGTTACCCCCAGCATTAGCTTTGCGGCCTGTACTCATTTATTCACCTGGGTGGAGAGAGGCGCAGCGAGAGTAAAGTGTCTTGCCCAGGAACAACACAATGTCCCCAGCCAGGGCTCGAACCCAGACCGTTTGATCCGGAGTCGAGCGCACTAACCATGAGGCTACCATGAGTTTGCTGTAAACTTGCTTCAATTTATTAAAGAAATAAAAACACAACAACATCAAAAAAAAAATGTCTTCCTCAACCTCATTGTTCCATTTTGATCCGCAGATATGTTTTAGCAAATTTATTGATATACTTGGTGGTATTTGGAAATAGAATTTGGACATTAGGAAATAAAACTTTCGATAACGAATCGGCCAACTTAAAAACCTTTCAAAAGCTTGTTTTGAAAGTACTGGAATAACTGATACAAGTCATTCTTGTTCTGTCCGTCTATCCAAACCATCTCTAACACCACACTATCACGTGACAAGTCATCCGCTATCTCTGCACCAGATCCTACTCGCACCGTAAACGACACGAGAGGTCTGGAAACGTTTTCGCCCTGCTGTATGTCATTACCAGCGGAAGCCGAAGGGCGTTCCTCCTGTAAATCAAGCAGTTCCCCTGAACGTACACCAGAACCTGTAAGTGCTTCCGGGTCAAAGTTTGCAGAGATGTTTGTCCTTTCTTTAAGATCGTCCTCTGGCGCTTCCTGGGTTTCCATGTCGATCGAAGTGTCTCCCATAGGGTGTGTCACAGCTTCGTCTACTCTAGCAGGCAGACAACAGTCACTTGTGTTTTCGTGTTGGACACCTTGTCTGAGGTTTTCCCGTCGTTTTCTCCTCTGATGTGCCCAGGTTATCTCGGAAGCATGACAGTGAAGAGCAAATATTCCTCTGGATCTGTCAGCTTCAGCCTGTTCACTCACAGTGACCTGGTTTTAGACGAGTAAGCAAAAAGATATTAAAACCTACAAATTTTTAGTTAAATTTGAGGTAAAATACAGGAATTGCACCACGCCAAAATGTACTCTGGTAAGCCTAAATACCACTTCAGTTAGCTGCACAGCACGGTTAGCCTGACTAGCGTTTCGGTTAGGTGTGGTTGGCGCTGACCTGGGAATGGTTAGCTCTTTAATACAGTACAATTCCTGTATTCAGTCGCATGTCTAGTTGTCTAGGACGTTTTTTGTCGTTTTTATCGTTTAGCAATGACATTTCCTGATAACATCTGAGCTACATAAAGAGCAATGCTTTGCTAACAGCACGGAACAATTGTTATCCCTTTAGACCAGACCGGACCTGAAGCCACTGAAACAGAAATCAAATTTAGCTCACCAGAATGATCTCTTATGGCGGGTCTTTCACGCTCATAACACGCGCGAGTTACAGCGAAATTTGGGTTTTCCGAGTTTAATCCATGTCAGCTTGTTGATAGACTAAATAACGCCGTTCCACATCGAGAAAATCACTATCTCGTGGATACTGATCGCTATTCCCTGGACAGTAATGTCTCGGTGGGTCAGTAATGTCTCGGCGGGTTAGTAATGTCTCGGTGGGTTAGTTAACGCTATTCATCTTTCGACAAACAAGGTTTGAAAGAAAAGCATTCATTTTAATATTCGTGTTATTTGTGGTGCTACTGTCTCCGGACACACGGGAGAATTTCGTGCGCGAATACGGTCCGCGTTCTCGTTGTTGTTCTAATTGGTCTAGGTCGTCCAAACATTGATTTTTTCTTCGAGCGCGGCAATTCCGCGAAAGCGACCGCGAGAGTTCTCTATTTTATGTCTTTCCCAGCCCCACCCCTTGTCACGGGGCTCGTTCATATTGCGTGCGATCTCGATGAAGGAGCGACCGTGACGACTTTCTCTTTCAAACTCAAGGAAAAATGGAGGGTCTGAGGAAAGACCACTGTTCTTATTTTTGTTTCAGTACTTTTTGAGGACAAAGATAGCTGGAACTCTCACGAACGAGAACTGAAACAGGGTAGTAACTGCTATTCACCTCGACATTGGTAAAACAGGTATTACTCGTCATTACTCCACAAACATCAGTTTACCAATTTATTATTATTTTACAACAGTTCTCACCTTTAGCTCGTTCAGTAACTCCCGGACGTAACTTCCTATTGCTGTAACTTTGTCTGACATTTCAGCCTTCCTTTCACAACCTGCGCGTGTTGCCGCGGCTTCATCAGGAATGACAAAGTGTAGAGGCTTTGCCTTTTTCGTTCTTTTACGTCGCTTTGAAGGAGAGTCCTGATGAAAACCATACGCAGGGCTTAAAAATAATAGTGATATTTAAACTGATCGATTTCTTCCACGGGTGAAATTCGATCCCCGACAACGAGGCAGAACAAAACGTCATTTAGACAGCGAGAATAAGACTCGTGGAATATATTTAAGATAAAATATTAATTTGAGATTTCGTAACTCCCTGTTGAGGAGTCAGTCTTCCCCCTGCTATTGTAAGAGTCTTTCTAAGGAGTCTTAATAGCATTTGGAAGACTTGCTTTAGCTCCCAGGGAGTGGAACTCCCACGTAAAAAAGTCGGGTATGCTCGTAAACTCACGGCTTTTGGTCTCACTTAGCGTGATCAGAACGAACTGCAACTATTTTATGGCGTTCAAGTATCTTTTAAGGTTGCAAAACAACGCTCTCATTACCATTTTAAAATAGTATCATTTGGGAGTCAAATAAAACTCGAGTCTGGCACTCCCAGATTGGTGAATTTTTTCTGACGAGCGTCCCTGAGTTGTCACATGGGATTCCCCCGGACTTTTGCACTCAGGGTTGCGATTTCACTACCATAATAATGGTTAGTTTCATATCAAGAAATGACTTCCTTGAATCGATCAAACGATGGGAAAAACCTCGCTTGGGTTTTAGCAAATAGCGAGTTCTTGGCACCCCATGAGTATTTCCCGCACAAGTGAGCAGGTTAGTCTGACCGCAGTGTTGAAACATTCAACACAGTTAAATTGCGCACGTGCGAAAAGAATACCATACAATTCTCGCAGAACTAAAGCGCCCTAAAATCAGCTTGAAGTTTCGTTTCAGCGTGTTTAAGACTGACGTTCCTTTCGCGTTGTTTTTTTGCCATTATGTTATGACAGTTTTGACGGTCTCCTCAGGCACCATGTGTATCGCTAATAAGCTAATACGAATTCCAGACGTAAATACGTTCAAACAGGCCTTCCGCCTTCTAACAACCAAGAACACATGGTGTTCAGCAGTCCATTGGTGACCACAATAAATGGGGCTTATTTTTGATATTTTACTGATATGAGGTAACTGATGCATAGTAGTGTCTATGCCAGTGTGGAATAGACCAATTTTAACGTTGTCCATTTTTTCTGGCCTTTGAATGAAAGCGAGTCTGGTAGTGACGTTGAATACGATTAACACGTGACATTATGCTGTTGGCGATTGCATTACAATTCAGTCGTTAAAAAGACGAATGCTTCAAAAATTGCTATAAATGCTACGTGTAGGAAATAATTTAGGTAAAATTGGCTTGCCTTATGTTTGAATTGCGTTATCTTGACGTCTCTATGTTCGTGGAGGCGGTTTAGGCGAGATTTACTTTCTGGCGGTTTTCTTCCCCTAAGAGAAAAACGAAAGGAAGCTAAGTATGTGAGCGCCAAAATATCGACATAATTGTGTAAGTGTTCAACTCTAAATAAATATACAGAGCGTAGTGAATAACTAAACATGACCTTTGTTTTACGAGATAGTATGAGAAATACTTCTGTAAATTGCTCAAAATCTTCGCTTTTGGGTTGGAAACCGATCTGCTCACAAAGGTCTTAAACCGTCGCTAAAAACTTACGTAAGAGGAGAGATTTTGAAAATGAATTGATCAAAAAGTTCAACGCTAAAAGATTTTCAAAACACATTTATAAAAGTGAACGACGTTTTGGCGCTACGTTACGCCACTATCAAGTTAAAAAGTGAAATAATATATGCTACACTATACTGTATACTATATACTATATACTATACTATACTATACTATATACTATACACTATATTATTAAAAACTGGATCATTGGATAATGCAATTCGAGAGTTTTCATTGGCTAAGCCATCATGGTATATGAGCCATTATACCATGATCTACAAAAATGGCAAGCGTATGGGTGATTTTTTGGGCCTTTTTGTTTTTATTATAGTCTAGTTTTCTATATTTTGGGGGCGTTTTTAATAAAACAATTATTCCACTCGCGCTTGTTGGATATGAGATGATTATAGCCAACTCGGCGCTACGCGCCTCGTTGGCTATCTATCATCTCATATCCAACGCGCGCTCATGGAATAATTGTTAACTATACACTATATACTATACACTATAAACTATATACTACACTATACTATAATATATTAAAATATAGATAGGACCCTGCACGTGCTCTGACTGGTCAAAAACCCATGTTTTATCAGAGTATAAAACATAGAAAAAGCGTGTTTTATTGTTTTGTGCGTGTAAAGTCTATATTTTAAAGCAAATGAAGAAGCCTTAGCCGTGTATTACACTGTGATAAAACACTCAAGAAATGACCATTGTGTTTTATCACGGTGTAATACACGGCTTAGGCTTCTTTATTTGTTAAATATAATATAATATATTTTATATTATATATTCACTTTACACTTTATATTTTTTCACTTTTTAACTTGATAATGGCGTAACGTAGCGCTGAAACGTCGTTCACTTTTATAAATGTGTTTTAAAAATCTTTTAGCGTTTAACTTTTTGATCAATTCAAAAAGCTTTTAACGCTGTAGTATCATAAGAAACGACAAGAAGACAACATAGATATGTTAAATAGAAAAATTTATTCCCAATTTTGAGCAATTTTAAGGGACAGAAGAATTTCTCACACTGTCACTTAAAACGAAGGTCCTGTCTAATAGGCTAGTTTCGAATTGTGCAGCAACAAAAGAACAGAGTCGAGGTTCAGGGGAATAATTTGCATTTTCCTTTGTTTTGAACAATACAAAATGCTAATTATTCCCCTGAACCTCGACTCTGTTCTTTTGTTTCTGCACAATTCGAAACTAGCCTATTATTGACTACGCTCCGTATATTTAATTTCAACTATGATTAGAGTTGAACTCTTTAATACACAATGTGTGCTGATAATTTTTATGACGCTCACATACTGAGCTTGGGCTACTTGTGCTTACACCGAGAATGAGCCGTTTCTCTTTAGGGAATGCAAACCGCCAGAAAGAAAACTCACCTAAACGGCTCTAAACCGCGTCCACGAACATAGAGACATCAAGATAACACAACACAAACAGAAGGCAAGCCAGAAGGTCTGTATCAAAGCAAGGTCACCTCCAGCCTCGCTTACATTCACAGGCCAGGCAACTAAGCACATAACTGTAAAATGGCCTATTATGGGGTACATCAATTAATATCTACCTACAGGATCTTGTAACACACCTTAACTGCGACATCAGGCAGGAAGGACCAAGCCACACCCCAACGCATTGTATGGCCTTGACAAAACTCTGTAGTTGTCACAGTCTTTATCTAAAAAGACGAAACAAAAACAGTTTGCTGACAGGCTGGAAAGAGACAGTATGTAACTAAACAGGTTGACTTTGCTGATGATGAAAATATAATGGCATTGATCAAGCTTCTAGACGATAGCATCCTGCTTATCCAGGCAGACTTTTCCTTGAGTAAACACAAACTTCTTCCACAACAAGTGAAAGACTGTGCAAGCCAAAATCAGGGGTTTCATTTAAGGGAACAGACAATTCTTCTGGCAGTAAAAAAGGTTTTTTTCTCGAGGTGCCTAAAAAGTTTTGCCTGTATGTGAAAATCCTAATGAAAATCCTGGCTAAAATAGGAATGCCTGAATTGTTCATTGTTCCACAGAGGTTAGGGGTTCAAGTCCTCCTCTGACCACTAAGCTGGATATGTTTTTCAGCAGATCCCAGTTCAGCTCTCTGGTCATGCCAGCCAACTAATCTGCTTCCCAGAAGTTGGGAATTTTAAGCTTGTTACGTTTATCTGAAATTTTTGTTTTTTTTCAGCTGAACTGAGGAAGTAGTTAGGTACAGCTAGGTAGATCTTTTTAACAGCATGAAATTTGTAGCAATGGTGGCAAATACTAATAGAAGTAGCAACTTAAATTGACCAACCAGAAAGCAGTACAAGCAAGCTGAAAGCTAGGATGGCACTACTTGTCCCTCATAGAGCTAGAAATTCACTTGTGTCAGATACAGTATCTGGCATGTTTCCAACACATAGGGCTTTCTTGAGCTTAATTAAATCTCAACACCTCAAAGCTACTCTTCTCATTCATGTTCATTTAATAGCCGAACACATGAAAGGAGCAATCATCATCATCATCATCATCAACAGCAGCAGCAGCAGCAGTCGTAGCAGTAGCACTCTCATTACCAGCATCATCATCATTGTTATTATTGTCATATAGACAAAGTCATATGAATTAACAAATTGACATCAGATTTTTGTGCATCTGTCCTGCTGTTGATCATGAATTTTGTCATAACATTTTCAAAATACTGTAGCTGTGGATCCACAAGGCAATAGTTAAGTGGATCCGCAGACTACTATGACAATGTTATGACAAAATTCATTGTCAATGACCAGACAGACACATGAAAAACTGACATCAATTTGTTTTTAACAATAACAAATAGTCCAATTGTTCACTCCCACTTGTTGTACAAATATTCCATAAATTATAAATTCATGAGTTTGTCTGCTTATCGACAACAAAAATTAGCTAATAAGCATACAAGAGTTTTTTTCTGCAGTTATTGCAAAAAAAAAAACATGATTGATCTATTATAGACATGTACAGTTCTAAATAATGTTAATAAACCTACACCATTTTCTGTGAGAGAAGACAGGACAGGAGCGAGACTTGACTTCTTTCCCAGCATTGTCGTATACCAACTACAGCAAATGACAAATGCATTAGACATAAGACATGTAGCACTCTTTTACATGTATTTGCACTTGTAAAGCCATGTTGAAGACGCTGTAAACTCTCTCTGTACATGCACATGTTTCACAACAAGGCCCATCCCATAATACTTACAATTGCAGCTACAGACAGCCCAACAGTAGGTCATGGTGACATTTTATAGAACAATGAAAATTTTGATCACAACAAACAATTTTAATAGAGAATTGGTGGCCATCCACTGAAAAAAATTCCTTGTAACAGTCAATTTGTCAGTATTACACTGTTGTAACACACTCATGTTATTTGATAACACTTGGAAAATGTT
Source organism: Platygyra sinensis (assembly GCA_019787425.1). Taxonomy (NCBI): domain Eukaryota; kingdom Metazoa; phylum Cnidaria; class Anthozoa; order Scleractinia; family Merulinidae; genus Platygyra; species Platygyra sinensis. Next base: position 41,833 of record JAHPZR010019964.1, read on the forward strand.
GAAAACACTCACAAGCAGCTCATGTTTTCTGAATTCCTCTTCTGTTGTCAAGTTACTGTTTTCTTATGACAGATGAATACAGGGCTTTAATTAGCTTTTTCATTTACCAAGTTATGCCCCACAAACCTCTACACCTCTAACAATATGGAACCCTTATTAAATTTAACCACTGTAGGACCGCACTAATTCTAACTCAGTTATTTCAAATTCTCTGTTATTTCAAACTCAAAACAATTACCCTTAGATTTGCCCTTCAGTCATTGTTATTTTGAACTCCTATTGCACACTAATTTTTATTTCCACTGAGCCGCGGTTTGAAATAGGGGGATTTAAAGTAGTCTGTGAATCCACAGCTATTTTGATAATGACATGGTGAAATAGGGAGATTCAAGTGCATTAATAAGGGGCAAGTTAAAAACTGTACCTGATCTGCTCCTTCAGAAAAAGACTGTCTGTGATAATCCCTTTGACAAATTCCACCTCACCGCCTCCAGTCACAGTTTCAGTTTCAGTTCCAGTACACACCCCACTAGGCTGAGGACGTTTGTCACTGCGTGCCACACCATGAGAAGCTTCAAATTCACTGACAAAGAATGGTGGATTGCACATACAGAAATCAAACTCTTTAGCATCCTCGCCTTCAAGGGGCCCTTTGAGAAAACTGTCATGAGTGACCTCTTTCACTAAAATGATCAACAGAGCCATGCTTAAGCAGTTTAACTGTGATATGTTTAGATCATAGACTTCTAGTAATTTATTAAAGAAATTGAACTAACAAGAGAGAAACACAAGAACAACTCCCAATCAATTTCCTTTGTTTCAAATTATGGATGGTTTGATAACCTGATAAACAAATTTTTTTTATGACATATGGTATACCTGCAGAGTCTGGGATTTGAGCCAATAAATTCCACATTGACAGGCGACCATGAAGTGTACAGTGTATCTGAGTGGTTTAGACTATAAATACAACTAGTAACCAATGAGATGTTACACAGTTCTATAGTGCTTCATGTCGTGGTTTAAATCTCAGACAAACCTCATCTAAGCCAATTCTCCTGGATTAACTGGGAGTCTCCCAAAATATTATTACAGTCATTTTTAATAATAATAAAATTATAATATGGATATTACCCTCACCACTTATGTTACTTTCCAGGCCATTACATTTCACATTTTCTTTTGCATAAGAGACTGATGAGCCATCCACCTCAGTGGCCAAGAAATGCCAGTCATTAAGTTTAGCTCCCAGCAGAGGATAAATACAAGAAGCTCCTGAACCTAATAATAATTAAAATAGCATAACTGAAAACTGTTTAGCGTGAACTTACTGCCAACTTTTTCGCTTGTTCCATAAGATTGTTAAGTTTTCAAGTAATATATCACATACATAAGATCGTGTTTGACCACATTTGCAAACACCAAGATGAGAAATGAAAACATGATGCAGTAGAATATTTGAGGTGTTTGGTATATTTGTGGTCAAACACTGTCCTGAATGTTTAATATATCTTCTTAATCAAAACTAAAACTAAGAAATATTATTTTAAGTCTGGAGAATAAATTTTAACATGGCAACCAATCAGAACCACTACCAGGTTTTTGGGCAGTGATGTCAACAGACAGCATTATCACCCAGTGCTTTCAGAGCTCTCTCTCCCCATGAGACTAAGCGAGCAGAGGAGGCAGTTGAAATATCAGGCTAGTACATGTCAGCTGCACGCGAGGCTGGTTTGGTCTTATTTACTACTGATAATTGAATCATTCAATTGAATGTAACTGTCAGGTTAACTATCATGCAGTCTTCTTAAATAACACTGCGTGACAGTTGACATTCAGAATTTAAGTGGCTTAATAAAGCTTACTGGAAAACATCTTCAAAATTATGCTTCATTGGTACTAAAGCTGTCAGTTTTTCCAATCTGCATGAATGAGTGGAGAATAACTTGCTTTTCTATTACATCCAAAAAAGATGTATTTTTTTTTAAAAATCAGACCTTAAAAATAACATTTAGTCCTTACCAATGTCAAAGCCACGAACCGTTGCGTGACGTTGGGTATCAGTAAGACATGCGAGTAGGTCCTCAATCCATAAGATGTAGTTAAGGCGAAGAGGAACTGTGGGTATCAATCGATCCAAGGGAATACTGAGTTTGAGACCAAAGTCGCTTTCTAGCAAAGCACAAGTCAATGCCCGGAGTGCTTCAGGGTCTTTGAAGTTCAAATTTAAACGTCCTGGTTTAGTTTCCTTGGCAAACTTTCGAAAGTAGTCAAATTTTTCAGCAAGAATCTTGAAGTCAGGTGGAGATTTTCTGTAAATGTTTCTTGGGTGCATCAGGTCATTGAAGCCCATACTTTGTGCTGTCAGGTCAAACAAACAGTGAAACCTCAATAAGACGAACGTAGCATGCGGCCATGTTGGACGTGTTCATAAGGAGGAGACTGGAACTTATTGATTTAGTGTCCAGACTCACCCCTTGCTGCTCGGACGGGTCCTTTCGCTGTATGACAGAAGGTCGCAAGTACTACAAATGCTCAGAGCAAGAATATACTTAGTGAAGCTTTTTAATCGTACATCAGTTTACCATGTAAGGGGCTTAGGGACAACAATTCTGGACTTCGATTGAATATAACCAAAAATTTGGGAAAATCAAGAGGGTTACGGATCAATGGATTGACATCCATACTGGACCATACTGGTGAAGCTATTCAGCCGAAACTCGATTCACACTAGGCCTGAAAAGGATTGCTTTGCTGCCATGTTGTAAAATCAAATTCCAAATTTAGAGCATGCAAGCTAGATAGAACATTGTGTCCAAGAATATCATTGAAATTGAACGTTTTATTATGCAAAGTGCGCGACAAAGCTAACTGAAACGGTCTGGTGCATGCATGTCTCATGCGGGATGGTTTGAATCACGCTTTGATGTCTGTAATCATCGATGGTGTGCCAAAGGTTTTTTTCCCTTTAAAACAGGTGGGCGAGTGTATAGAATGCGGTTTGGGTGATTTGAATAACTAAACACTATTTTGTCTATCATCACGAACAAAGGTGTTCCTTATCACGAAAAGAAAACACCAATATTTGCGGACAACTTAAACAAAAAACAATGCTTCACGATCCCGGAACTTATCAATCACTGTTCATGTTTTATTTTAATTTCATGGTATAGAATTCTAGATGACTGAGGAAACATAGCAAAGCAGTCGACTATACACATGTAAGAGAGTTTATTGTCGACCACAGGACCCCAAGCTAAAACAATACACAGGTCAAATACATTATTTCTCTTTCAACTCGGGCGAAGACAAAGTGCCGAAGCCTAGAGGCCGATTTTGAAGTAAAACCACAACTTTTAAAGAAACAAACCCCATTGGATCCATGCAGATCTAACTCAGGGTCATGTAGAAAACTGCATCAAAAGCCTTTGTTGTCTGTATTTTTTTTAAGACGGAGTAAAATTACTTTTCAGTCATTCCGACGTTTAGTTACGCCCCGACTACGGGTACAAACTAAGCTGTTTTTTTCAGTCAGCCTGTGACGGTAAAAACACTGTAAAAATTATTTTTTGTTTTGCCAGCCAAAAAGCACCGATGGAAGATGGAAATGTTTCTAAAGTTGTTTTTGTCAGTGGATCTAAATCTACTAATTTTGTATCTAAAAACCGTTCTCGAATAAGGACGTGGCTTATTATGATTGTAGCGGTTGTTTTATTCTTTGGAGCGGTAGTTTTGTCAGCTGTGCTTATGCGCAAAACGAAGGAAAAGACCAATTATTCGCGCTCTGTCACAGAAGTTAACTTGGAGGAAGGTGAAATGCTAACCTATCAAGTGGAGCAGAGGCTAGAAATACGAGGTGGAGATGTGCAAAAAGGTATTTGAGATCGAAAAACTCTTCTATACTGTCATAAACACCGATGTGCCTTCTTATGCTTTTTGTCAGTCTATTTTAATCAGTTTAGAGTTATGTTAAAACTCTCATTACAGTAATTTCAAAGTGTCAAAGAGAACTTTGTCGAAATCGAAACTATTGACTGAAAAAGAATCAATGCTAAAACCTGCACTGAATGACAAACCTTGTGTCCGGAGCCCTGTGCTTACGATCCTCTGTTCCTCTCGCTGAATGAAATTCTTTTTGATCCTCAGTCCTAATCGTTAGTCGTTCCTCACTTCCTAGTGTTCTAGTAATTATTCGAGTGCTTTTCCGCAGATAGGAACAATTTATTTTACTGTTTTTGAATGATCTTAAAGTTTTAGTGAAAGCCTGAGTGAAAGTCTCGGAATCCAACCTCAATCAGTCTGTGATTTTCTACCGGTGAGACTCGCGGTGTACAAGACGCCGAACGATTGTTGGCCACTACATTGTTTCTGTGGAATTTTCCACACCGATTTTTCACCCGAGTTTGAGACGAAAGATTCAGGGTTCCTTTCAGTTGTACTTTATATACTCTAACTTCATTCCTAAAATTTCCGCGTCAACTGTGTCGCAAAATCTAGAATCCCACAACGAAAAAGAAAATAGGTTCTGAACTATACTGATAACGTATAAAATAATTGAAAAATCCAATCAGTATTTAATCTTTTTTAATTCAGCCAGGTATTGCCACTTCAGCTAACAAATAAAGGATATTGATTATCATGCATAATAAGTTATATAGAAAAAAATGGCAAGTTATACAGTTTTAACACAAGTTATATTCTTCCATTCTTTTTGGTCTTCTTCTTCTTCACAATGAGTTGTGCGAAAAGAAGATGTGTTTATCACAGCTGTCAGTAGTTGTTTTCAGTAATGTCAAGTTACTCGTGGCGTGTACGTTTATAGCGCTACAGTGTTTTACCAACTGAGCTATGCAGACCCGCCATAAGCACATATTGCGGTCGCGGAATGTTATCAGGCTAAACTTGCAATTGCTAAACTGATTGCAATTACAAATGCAATGGCCACAATTTCATTTCAATTTATTTCCGCAGTTGACATCATTCATTGAATAAGTTATGGCTCAAAAGTAACACCGCAGAAATATTCGGATCCCACAATGGTTACGACATTTACGTTAGTGGCACTCAATGCCTAAATTGTGATCAAAAAACTCACTTATATCGGCCCTGTTATTTCACAGGTACCATCACTGCAGATGTTGTTATTCTTGTTCTTAACAAAACATCGGACGAGTATTGGTTCTTAATGAAGATCAACACGACTGTGGAAGGCGACAACGTGGGCACTATGGGCGGAGT